>JAJPUD010005586.1:74613-105321 GCA_023553655.1 Myrmecobius fasciatus
GCACACACACACACATACACACACAAAGAAAAAAAAGAAAAGAAAAGAAAAAGAAACAGAGAGGCAGAAAGAGCCAGAGAGAGCCAGAGACAGAGGGAGACAAAGACAGAAACAAAGAGAGAGAGCACAATACCAGGTATGAGAATGAAACATAACACGGTAGAAACATCTGAAAACATGTCTGAAATTTATATTTCTTTGCAGTCTACCACCAGGCAAGGCAGGGAATAGGGAGCCCTGGGTTTGAGTGCTGCTTCCAACACATACTGACTGTGACTCCAAGCCAAACAACTCTCTGGTACCCTAGAAGGGAAGGGAACAAGCATTCACTGAGCACCTGTTGTGTGCTGGGCACTTGCTGAGTGCTCTCTAAATTTTTTGTAGAAAGCGCTTCTGACTTTATCATTCAACTGAAATTGGTTTCTTCAATATTTTCTGTGAACTTAGTGCCCTGAATAGTAGTGAATGAGCTGACCTTCACTTGTAGGGTGGAGTTTCCATATCTGGGAATTTCCTGTTATTAATGAACTCAAAATCGTGATCTAGCCACTATTTCCTTCCCCCATCAGTGATTTAGTGCTAACTATGTGTGAAGCACTGAAATTTATACAAATTGAAAAAGGATGCAGGATGGATTCATTGACTCTGTATATTTCAGTTCCTTGCACATAGTAGGCTGTAAATTTAGTAGGCTTTATCTGTGCCAACTTTGTCTTCTCTCAAGTTTTTCACAGCCCTCCATCCCCCACCTTCTCTCCTTTAGCATCATATTTGATCTGTTTCAAATATGTTTTATTTATTCTTTGTTATATTTTGAGTTCCCAGTTGTCTCTCTCCCAACTTGCCATTAGAGAAAGATAATATATGTGTGTAGAATGTACATGTCTATGTATACACATATACATACACACATATATTTACATGTGTAGAATCATATAATACATCCAGTTCTTTCTCTGGAATTGGATAGCATTTTCCTTCATAAGTACTTTGAAGTATTAGAAAGTTCATATAGAATGAACCGCTTGTCATTCAGTTATTCTTTGAACAATATTGCTGTTAGTTATATAATGTTCTCATTTTACTCAAGCAGCTTTTTCCAAGTTTTTCTAAAATCAACCAGTTCATTGTTTCTTATAGCACAGTAGTATTTCTAACACAATCATATACCATAACTCATTCAGCCATTCCCCAACTGATGGGTGTCCCTTCAATTTCTAATTCTTTTCCATCACAAAGAGAGCTGCTATAAATATTTTTTGCATATAATTTCTTTTCCTTTTCCCTCCAATCAACTTTGGGAAACAGATCTAGTTAGTAGTAGTATTACTGGGTCAATGAGTCAATATACAGTTTTATAACTCTTTGGTAATTCCAAATTGCCCTTCAACTATTTCATTTGTTCCATATGTTGTCTTCTCTCTTTAAGATTTTCACAACCTTTCATCTATTCCACTCTTTTCTGGCTACTTGGCCTCCTTATTCTCTGGGGAAAAAAAAGAGACCATTTGTTGAAAGTTCTCTCTTCTCTTCTCCTTACCTCATCATCTTCTGGCATCAACCCTTTCTCTCTCTCTCTCTCTCTCTTTTTTTTTTACTTCAAACTCTGATAATGAGACAGCTTTTGTGCCTTCCAAGTCAACTCTCCACAAGCAACAGTGGTCCCAGTCCCTTCCATCGTTTTCAGCAGATTACTCACATCATAATTCCTCCCTATCTACTGGTTCTTTCACTGCTGCTTACAAACATACTCAAATCTCTCCCATCCTTAAAAACTCTCCCTTGATCCTACCATGCCCATTAGCAATCATCCTGTATTTCTTCCCTTTTTCATGACTAACCTTGAAAATGATGTCTTTACTCTGCATCTTTCTTCATTTCTTCTTTTTCTCTCTTATATATAAACTTCCTTCACTTTAACTTCTGATATCATCATTCAATTTCTCTTTTTAATATTACCCATGATCTCTTTGTCGTCAAAACTAATTAATGCCTTTATGACCACAGGGAATGGCTGAATAAGTTATGGTATATGAATGAAATGGAATATTATCATTCTATAAAAAATGATAAGCAGGCTGATTTCAGAAAAGCCTGGAAAAACTTAAATGAATTAGTGCTGAGTGAAGTGAGCAGAACCAGGAGAATCTTGTACATAGTAACAACAAGATTGTGTAATGATCAGCTGTGAAAGACTTAGTTCTTCTCAGCTATGTAATGATCCGACAATTTCAATAGACTTGTGTTGGAAAAGGCCATCTGCATCCAGAGAAAGAACTATGGAAACTGAATGTGGATCGAAGCATACTATTTTCACCTTTTTTTGTTTATTGTTGTCTGCTTTTTCTTTCATGTGTTTTTTCTTTTTGTTTTGATTTTTCTTTCACAACATGGACTAATATGGGAAAAAAAAGAAAAAATCAAAACTAATGACTTTTTCTCAAACTTCATTCTTCTAGACTTTTCTGTAGCATTTAACACTATTATCATCTTCTTCATCTTCTCTTGGTTCTCTTCCTACTTATATGACTATTTCTTCTAAGTTTTTTTTTTTTTTGGATCTTCAAGTAATTCAAATTCCATAATTGTGAGTGCCTCCCAGGATCTTCTTCTCTTTCACTGAAATATTTTCTCATTTGTTTTTTTCATTATCTCCCATAGGCTCAATTATCACCTCTATGTTCATATCTATTTCTGTGGCCCTAGTCTCTCTCTTGAGCTCCAAATCTGCATCAGGCATTTTGAAATGGATGTCCCAAGGTACCACACACTCAACATGTGCAAAACAGATCTCATTATCTTTCAGCAACTTCCCATCACTTCAGGCCCTAATCTATGTATTGTTGCAGTCACCTCCTAATGGGATTCCCTTCCTCAAGTCTTTCTCCTCTGATCCATCCTCCACATAGGAAAGAGTCCTTTTTCACTCAAATCCAATTCACTTGGATGCAATGATATCATCTCCCTGAAGTCATGGTTGTCTTGGAGAATGAAGAACAAACAATTACTCTTCCAATTCATCCTTCACATAGCAAATCAGTGCTTCTAAAGTGTGGGGACTGACCATGTCACTCCCATACTCAATAAATCCCAGTGATTTCCCATTACTGCTAAGAATCAATATAAACTCTTCTGTTTAGGCATTTAAATCTTTTTCCAATCTGGTCACTTCTTATTCTTCTAGGCTTTTTAACACATTACTCCTTCCATGAACCCTACTGTAGATCCATAATGGCCTACTTTGCTGTCCCTCATACAAGGCACTTCATTTCCCATCTCCCATGCCTGGAATTCCCTTCCTTCTTACCTCTGTTTCTTACCATCCTCATACTCCCTTAAGATTCAGCCTAAGTATTGGCTCCTCTGGGAAACTTTTCAAGGTTACCTGATCTGCTAGTGCTTTTCAAACTAAGACTGTCTTCATAACTACTCTTTGTTTCATATATTAGGATTCATACATCCATTAGAATGTAAACCTTAAAGGAAGATTGTTTTTGCTTTTTCTTTGTATCTTTAAAACTTAGCATTATTACTTTTTTATTATAATGAAATATTTGTTGAATCCTTTTAAATTTCTGTGCTTTGAAAAAAAATATATGTATATCTATACATATATATATATATATATATATATATATATATATATATATTAAGTCAAGACTTGTGATTTCATCCCTATAGGAAAATCCCAGTGAGGAGTGCCATCTATCAATGCAGGTCAATACCTGCTCTGTAATTTAGTCTTAAACAGTGGCTTGGAGTGCTCATCGATTAGGTGATTTAGGCCCAGGTCCTCCTGCCTTTGCATTCAAAACATCATGGAGTCTGTCTTACCCATAGTAGATACCAAACAAAGGTCTGTTGAATTAAAACTTCCAGGTTTTCCATTCTTCTAACAACATTTCCTATTTAGAAGAGAGCAATGGCTGGGTGAGGGAAGTGTCCTTGCAAGAATGGGTCTGAATAAAATATTGGTTCTTTTCTTTTTTTTATGAAACTGCTTCTTCAGGCAGGAACTCAGTCAGTCAACATTTATTAAATGTCTACTGTGTGTCAGGCATTGCTCTAAGTGTTGGAGCTACAAAGAAAGACAAAATGATGGTTCTTGCCCTGGAGGAGCTTCAAATCTGATGGACACGGTTATGTCCATATAAGATTGTGTGATACAGCGATGACCCCTACTCAAATTTAAATCAGAGACTCTCAAGGTAAAAAGTGAAAAGGATTTATGGAGAGTGGATTATATAGCCCTACTGTGAGATTCTCCCACTCCCTTCTGACATTTTCTCCCATTGGCTGGAAGTCCAGGCTCATACTCTAAAATGCAGAAATCTACCTAGAGAGAAAGAATACTAGCTAGAACTTAAAGCTAATTGTGGAGAAAAGGACAGGGGGAACAGGAAGGAAATGTATGTTTATCTAAGATTAGTGAACATCTGTGGCTTTTGGCTATAGCACAACTTGTTATTGCAAAGTTTCAAATTATAATTAGGTTATAGGCCGAGGCCACATTTTTATGAGAGTTCTTCACTCAGTTTATCCCATTATACGGGATAAACTGGGAAGAAACTCAGAGGAAAGGCAATAACATTAAAGAAAATTAGGACAGGCTTCTACTTTTTTTTAAAATAAATTAAAATTTTAAAAGCTTTTGGATTTTCAAAACATATGCATAGTTCTCATTATTTATCCTTGCAAAACAAGGATGAATAATGTTTATTTTTTTTGTGTGTGTGTTCCAAATTTTTTTCCTCCTTCCCTTTCTCCTACCCCCTCCCCTAGACGGAATGTGATCCACATTCAGTCCCCACATCCTTTGTCTGGGTGCAGATGGCTCTCTCCATCACAAGTCATTGGAACTGGCCTGAATCACCTTGCTGTATTCTGAATTCTCATCCTTCTGGTCTATAAGAGAAGACTCAGAGAGAAGAGAATCTTTCCTTTTTAATCATCTATGCAACCATCCATCAATGCTTAATAATAACAGCTAGCATTTATGTAGCTTTTTAAGGCCCACAAAATGTTTTCCGGGTGTTATTTACTCTGAAGTTCATAACAACTCAGCAAGGTAGGTACGATTAATATTCTCCTTTTATTGATGAGGCAACTGAGAGGTTAAGTGACTTTCTCAGAGTCATTCAGCTAGATAAGTATCTGAATTGTATTTGAAATTAAGTCTTTCTAATTTAGAGCAACAGAGCACCAACTCCAGTGAATTTGACTCTCCATCTCTCAGTGACAGCTGACTCCCGCTCAAGTCATTTTTCTGCATTCAGTTGTTCTGACTTGGAAAGCATGAAAACTTCTTGTAGTCATGGCTCCAATGATTATCATACATGGTTTGCATTCTTCCTGAAGTAGAAAATGACCAATTGGAAAACCCTCCCCATCCAAATGGCATTCCCGTGCTGACCAGTGAGTTATATCGCTGAAGAGCGTGCGAGCAGTGGGACAACTGCCAGTGTAAGATCTCTGTTTTGGCGGGGGACTAAAGGAAACAAATAATAATGATTCACAACAGGTGATGGAATTAAATACTACAATTCAGACTGTAATTTAGACTTACAAGTCTAAATATTTACCACTGAACAACCCTTTCTGGAGCTGGTTGAACTACCTGTGACTACTTTAAGTTTCAAGTGGACCAGTAGAAGCCAGGTTTCATAATAATGATGCAGTTGGGTTTTATATGGAACAAGGCAAAATGCTTCATGTGGATCTTAGTTACCAAACTCTGTGAAGTGAAATGAAGCTTTAAAAGTGCATTATGAAAGTACAATAAACTATAAGATCAAAGATGTTTTGTGTGTTTGCCAAAAAATTTTGCTTTAAAGTATAGACGTGTATTCAGATAGAAATTTGGCTTAATTTATAATGAATATATAATGCAGTTCTACAACATTCTCATGAAAACTTGAGACTTTCTGATAAATGGGTAGTGGCAATTTATTGAAAACCACTAAGGGATACTGTTTAAAAGAAACATGAGTCTCCCAGAATCCTTGCAGGTTATTCTACAATAGCTGATAACATTTCTACTCATGACTGGGCACAATTATTTTCCCTTCTGGGATAAATCATATGCAACGTGGATATACAGAGCTTAATGCAGCCCATTTGGATACTTGTACACTTTGAGCAATGTTATGGCAATTTTTGCCCACGTTTGAAATAGAGAAACATGGTACATGGTATATCTTGTATAATGTTTATGTCAGCTTACTAGAAAGGTATAATGGTAATTAAGCAGACAGACAGCAACAAATATGATAAGATATATACAAAATGTAAAATAAGACTCCATTGGTTTATAAGCATTTTAAAGAAACAGTTACTTTTTTCATCAAGGGGAAGAATATGCCCCACTGATTTTAAGTTTTAAGTGCCTGGTTGATTGAGGATTTTACTGTGTTGTTTTCTGGAACATCCTTTTTGGCCATCTTGGATTATAAAGAAAAACCACAGAACCCAAAATGACTGTGGTAGATAGGGAAACACATAATTCTTATTGCTAATGATAATGAAAAAGTATTAGCCTACCAAAGTCTCACTCAGACATTAGGAGACAAGTTTACAGTGGTTTGCAAAACACATGCTCATTTCCAATCATTGAATCAAAGCACAGTGCAGGCTTGCACAGGTAGATTCCCAGTATGGCCAGCTTTATTCCCTTTAATTTTTGCTTTCAAAAAAAGTTAATGCTGATCAAAATGCATGCACTGTTCACTTTCCTGCCTAATCCACTAAATGCAAAGCAAGTGATTCTGAAAAAACAATAGTAAAAATGTTCTATCTTCTCTGTTTCTTGTAAATATTACCATTATGGTGCTACCGAGATTTTTGGCTTGGTTAAAAAGAAAAATGCCATGGGCTGCCATCCTTTTCCATGATTCTTCCTTACCAGTTCCATTAATATACTTATAACACGAGTGCTAGTTATGTTATTTGGTAATGCTTGTTATGATATTTATATATTTGTTTGCAATTCAATTTTGCTCAGTAATATGTGTGTAAACTGCATACCTGGAATAAATGTAAGTACTAATATTAAAAAAGAATATTTTATTGGTGGCTTTTGATTTTTGAATTTTTTTAAATTTTCAATTTTTTTATTGGTCTTTAATTTTCGAAACATATGCAAGGATAATTTTTCAACATTGACCCTTGTAAAACCTTGCATTCCAGTTTCCCCTCCTCCTCTCCACCTTCTCCCCTAGATGGCAAGTAATCCAATATATGTTAAACATGGTAAAATATATGTAAATCCAATATAGGCATACATATTTATACAATTATCTTGCTGCACAAGAAAAACCAGATCAAAAAGGAAAAAAAATGAGAAAGAAAATAAAATACAAGTAAACAACAACAAAAGAAGTCAAAATGTTACGTTGTGATCCATATTCAGGTCCCACACACCTCTCTCTGAGTTTAGATGGTTCTCTTCATCACAAGATCATTGGAACTGGCCTGAATCACCTCATTGTTGAGAAGAGCCACATCCTTCAGAATAGATCATTGCATAGTCTTGTTGTTGCTGTGTACAATGATCTCCTGGTTCTGCTCAATTCACTCAGCATCAGTTCATGCAAGTCTCTCTAGGCCTCTCTGAAATCATCCTGCTGGCTGTTTCTTACCGAACAATAATATTCTATAACATTCATATACCATAATTTATTCAGCCATTCTCCAGCTGATGGGCATCCATTCAGTTTCCAGTTAGAACAGGCTTCTTACAAAAAGTGGGATTTTATCTGATATTTGAAAGAAGCTAGGGAAGCCAGGAGGTAAAGATGATGATAGAGGGCCAGTGACAATATCCAGAGGTGAGAGATGAAGGGTCTTGTTTGATGTCATTGTCACTGGGGCACAGAACATAGGAAGGGAAATAAAGGGTGAAGGGTGAAATGAAGGGTGGGAAGGGACCAAGTTAGGAAGGTCTTTATTTTTTATATTTTATTATATATATATTTGAATATTATATATATATATGTATATATATATATATATATATATATTAGGATTTTATATTTGATCACAGAGGTGAAAGGAAACCATTGGAGTTTACTAAGTAGGTGGAGTGACATGGTCAGATCTGTTCTTTAGGAATGTTAATTTGGCAGCTGAGTGGAAGATGGACTGGAGTGGGGAGAAACTTGAGGAATGGAGACCCCCAAGCAGGCTATTGCAATAGTCCAAGCATGGGATGATGCTGAGGGTCTGCACCAGGTGATGGCAATGGCAGGAATTCTATTTTAGAAGAGAGGTTATGTTATGTCAGAAGTCATGTTATGAAGGGAGAGGCAAAATTCAACAACACTGAACATAGGGGACGAAAGGAGTGTAGGATGTCCTCTAAGTTAGGAACTTCGTAGAATGATGGTGCTCTTGATGGTAATAAGGAAATAATAACTAAGATTTATGTAGAGTTTTGAGGTTGTGTAATTTTGTCTTTACAACAACCCCAGGATGTAGGTGCTATTATTATCCCCATTTTACAGATGAGGAAACTGAGGCTGAAAAAAGTTAAGGAACTTGCCTAGATTTATACAGCTATACATGCCTGAGGTAGGATTTTTAACTCATCTGACTCCAAATCTAGTACTTTCTCCCATAGTGCCACTTTGCTGTTTATTTTAAAGTCCTCAGAAAGACATTGCAAATTTATAATGTAGTTCTGGTCTTCTTCACTTCATTTAAACTACAGTTATTTTTGAGGTCTTGTGGGATTTTTTTTTTAAACCTAATGCTTCCATTTTGTTGTAAAAACAAAATCCAAAACCATAGAAGTCTTAGTAATTTTCTATTAATCAATAATTGGTCCCATTTAGCTGCAGCGGTACATAAGGGCTTAAAAACAAAGATATACTGAGCACTGAAAGCATCAGCTTTTAACATTATCTTTAAGTCTGTGACCTTGCTTCCCATGTGAAATCTGCTAACAGCTAGAGCTGGGCCATGGTGAATTCTGCCTTACTGGAAAGCTTTAAGAGGAGGCAAGATGACCATTTATTTGTTAGGATGTTGTAAAAGGGATTCTTGTTTAGGTATGCAGTGGATTCACCCAGCTCTGAGATTTTAATAATCCAAGCTCATCTCAACCAATTTCATTCCATCCTATCTCAACTCTTCTCATCCCATCCCATCTCATTCCATTTCATCCCATCCTATCTAATTCCATCCCATCTATACATCTAATTCTATCCCATCATAGCTTATCCTATTCCATCCCATCCTATTTTTAGTCCAAATAAACGCAAAATGCACGTACAAAAACCAATTTTTAAAAGGAATATTCATTTATTAATACAAAATAGGTGAAAAAAACATTGCCCTGTGTACAGCAGAATATAAGAAAATATTAAAAATATAAGTCAATAAATTTCCATTTCAAGAAAGACTATATAATAAATACTATATATTGTGTTCAGAATTATTTTTTCTTTGCTTTCTTGTAGGTTTTCTTTTGTTCTTTGCTGTGTAATTTTTACTTTATTCTTCTCCCCTCCTCTCCAGGATAATGAAGCATGGATATATTAATATACATTACATACATATACATACATACACATATACATACATACATACATACACATATATATATTCATATACATCTATGTAAGATCATATTATGCTTGTTTCTCCCTGAAGGTAGATAACATCTTCCTTCAAAAGTCCAAATCTTTCTATATTTTTCTAAGTTTACCAACTCATCATTTCTTATACCATAGTAGTATTCCAACTACTAATTATTTTAAATAGTTTAAAATAATATTTATTCCTAAGGCTGACATATAGTACAGCTTCCCTATTTTTTCTCTTTTGATTAAATTAATTTTAGTTTTAACTTTGTCTAAAATCATGATTATTACCTCTGCTTTTTTGAAACTTAAATCCTACTCCTGATTTTTATTATATTGTGTATATATCTCTTATTTTCTATCCCTCTAGACACCTCTGTTTTGCTTCTATCTGCTTCCTTGCCCTCTTGTTACTTAACTTATATCCGACCAGGTTCCCACCTTTATCCTCTCCCCCATCCCCCATCCCCCATCCCCTTTCTTCTTGCTTCTTGTTTCTGAGTTTAGAAGACTTTTATAACCTTTCAAATATATCTGTTGTTCCATCTTTATCCCATTCCTATTAATCTATTCACCTTTCTATACCTTCCCTTATCCTATTCCCTCCTCATATTTATTTATAAATTTATTGATTTATAAATTTAGGAGACCATTCTAGGTATACATGTATTGTTCCTATTGAGAACAGGGTTCCAGAACTACCAGCCCTCCTCCCTTATTAAATTCTTTTGTATCAGTTCTTCCTCTTACACCTTATTTGAATGACATAATTACTGTTTTTACCTTTTCCTACATGGTTTTGCTTTTCAGAATCACATCACACTCAGCTCAATGCCAATCTTTTTTTTTTTTTGAACTACCCAATTACTAATGACAATCTTAGACAGTCTACATTTCCGTGTATAAAAAGGAAACACCATGTCTTTTACTGAGTACCTTGTAAGTAGTCTTTGATGTTACCTTATATTTCTCTTGGATTTTATATGTCAACTTTTCAACCAGTGCTTTCTTGATATTACAATAATGATTCAAAGACAAAAAGAAAGCTACTTCTTGTCTTTAAGGAACTTACTATGGGAATAGAACCTGTAGGTATACATACAATAATTTGGTGAGGAGAAACACACAACTAGAGGGAATAGGAAAGGTTTCAGGAGATTAACTTTGAAGGAAGCAAGAGATTCTAAAAGGCAGAGCCCAATATATGAAGCACAAATACTTGTTAAATAATATATATATGCATGTATATATATATATACATATAAAATTTAACAAGTATATCTCATATATAATACCATATTATTATAGTATCTAATACATAGTACCATAATAATAATAATAAATGGTTAGTAATAATAAACATGTAATAATACTATATAATAATGGCTAGTAATAATACTATGTAATAATAATGTCCAATAAAAATATATATATAATAATACCATAGTATAATAATAATGATAATGATGATGATGATAACAACAACAACAATAATAATAGCTGGTACTTGATTGACTCAGATTGAATGTAAATAGCAGTCGTTTCTGCTTTGGCCAGAAACTCTGAAGGTCTTCCCCTCCCATATTCATTCATTCATTTATTTCCTTATTTAGATTTTTTTGGCTAGGTGAAAGGTAAACATCTTTGCCTCAATTGCTACCCAGTCTTAATCACTGAATGGGTCCAGCCTCAATCAAACTGAGACCTGGTGAAGACCTCAAGGTCACCCATTGCATCCTGGGCCATCTCTATTCATCTTGATCTGCATTTTGCCACTGAAACCTGATAGCTCTAGAGAGGAAAGTGAGGCAGGTGACCTTTCTTCATTGAATGCCAGGGTAAAAGGAATAGCCAATTGGATCAGTGCACAGGTGCCCCTCAGTTCCCAGGCAAAGCAGGTTTGAGAGTGCTGCCTCCAGACTCAGATTCATGTTCCTATAATCCCTAGGTTTTGTAATCTCTCACCCTGTCAGTAGAGGCAAATTGATTGATCTCCAGAGCTGAGACAAGGGGCTAACATAGCTTGGTTTATTGCTGCTATTTTCCTCAGGAACTTATTTTGGGAACAGGAGGATTCCACACTTGAATTCACTCCCATGTTTTTCCATACACAAAGGGAATGGTACCATCTGAGCATGGGGCAACCTATAGCACAGAAATAGAAATTGTTTTTTTGTTCAGATTATTTACAGATACGGTACCAATTCTACCTAGACATTGGTATCTATTACTTGCCTTAAGTCCTTGACTTGATTCCAAATTTTCCTAAGGGATCTAGACTTACTACATCTATTTCCAACTTACTCTTTGACCTGCATTTTCTAAATGTCCAGCATTTGTAGCAAACCATACATTATTCCAAATTGGACAGAAAGTTCCTTAAAATCCTCTTCCTCTATCAGGACACAAATATCTTTTGAACTACTTGATTACAGCTAGTCAAGCCTCTACATTCTATCATTTGACAGGCATCAAACTGAATTGTTTGTGGGGTACCTTTCTCACTAGTATTAACCCAGATTTTAACCTGATGTCCCCCATCTTGAGTCCCAAATACCACTATAGCAGGGGAGTAGCCTTAATCCTATATAACCTATTGCCTTTGCAGGATTGATGAACTCCTAACAGGGAACTCACTCAGACAGGGTAGTTTGGGGTCCATTCACCAACCAGTTCCAGTTCATTCCCAAACCAATGGGGCCCAGTTCTTTGGGATATGGAATGATGATCTCATCTTCTGAAACTACTTCCAGCTGAGAATGGGCATTGAGCTGGGTCATCCTACAGGGTCCCGTTTGGAGGGTTTTGAGCTGATTGAAGATCTAGTGGGTTGAATCAGAGCCGGGAAGCTGGTCAATAAAGCTGCCTAGTGCTGGTCATTTGAAGGTGAATTGCTCAAAGCCTAAAGGAAAACAAGTCTAAGAGAACTAGAGAGAGCGAGAGTGAGCGCTAAGAGCAGAGCTCTCATTTTTGGGAGATGTGCTTATATCTTCCCTGAATATTTTGTAAATAGCTAGTTTGACATCATCTCTTTTAATAGAGACTACATTATAAGCCAAAAGCAAATCTGAAAAAGAGGGAAAACAAAATCCTTCCTTAACAAATATCATTTACTTGTCAAAAGCAGAATATTGAGATAGAGAAATTAACTCAAAACTTCTACATGAGACATATATAAAAACCTTTCTGCTGGAATTTTTTTTTTCCTAGACAAGTATCTCTCTTCTGAACAGATTTTAGGAGAAGGAGGTTCAATGGAATTTTCAGGAATCACTTGGGCATAAATACCAGACTTTGAGCAAATCTGAAAATCCTATCTAATAGTTTCTCCTAGCCTGTGATCAGTGAAAATAGATCTCACAAGAGATTGAAGAGCAGGCTTTGTAGCCTGTTGTAGGTTTAAGAGTTTGACTCTGGAATTAGAAACTGGCCTAAGGATGTTTAAAAACCCTTCAGATTAAGAAAATGCAAATGAAGGTGGACTAGCTGTATCAAATCTAAAACTATATTATAAAGCAGCAGTGATCAAAACCATTTGGTACTGGCTAAGAAATAGAGTAGTCCATCAGTGGAACAGGTTATGTTCACAGGACAAAATAGTCAATGACTATAGCAACCTGGTGTTTGATAAACCCAAAGACCCCAGCTTTTGGGATAAGAACTCATTATCTGACAAAACCTGCTGGGAAAATTGGAAACTAGGCATTAACTCACACCTAACACCTTTTACCAAGATAGAGTCGAAATGGATTCATGATCTAGACATAAAGAATGATATTATAAACAAATTAAAAGAACATAATAAGACAGTTTATCTCTTAGATCTGTGGAGGAGGAAGGAATTTATGACCAAAGAAGAACTGGAGATCATTATTGATCATGAAATAGATAATTTTGATTATATTGTTTAAAAGTTTTTGTATAAACAAAACTAATGCAAACAAGATTAGAAGGGAAGCAATAAACTGTGAAAACATTTTTACATTAAAAGGTTCTGATAAAGGCCTCATTTCTAAAATATATAGAGAATTGACCCAAATTTATAAGAATTCAAGCCATTCTCCAATTGATAAATGGTCAAAGGATATGAAAAAGGAAATTGAAACCATCTCTAGTCATATGAAAAGGTGGTCTAAATCATTATTGATCAGAGAAATACAAATGAAGACAACTCTGAGATTCCACTTCACACCTCTCAAATTGGCTAAAATGACAGGAAAAGATAATGAATGAACGAATGTGGGAAAACTGGGACACTAATACACTGTTGATGGAATTGTGAATGGATCTAACCATTCTGGAAAGCAATTTGGAACGTGCCCAAAGAGTTATCAAACTGTATATACCCTTTGATCCAGCAGTGTTTCTACTGGACTTATATTCCAAAGATTTTAAAGGAGGGAAAGGGACCTACACGTGCAAAAATATTTGTGGCAGCCCTTTTTGTAGTAGCAAGGCATTGGAAACTGAATGGATGCTCATCAATTGGAGAATGGCTGAATAAATTATGGTATATGAATGCTATGGAATATTATTGTTCTGTAAGAAATGACCAGCAGGATGATTTCAGAGAAGTCTGGAGAGACATGAACTGATGCTAAGTGAAATGAGCAGAACCAGGACATCATTGTACACTGCAACAGCAATATTATATGATGATCAATTCTGATGGATTTGGCTCTTTTCAACAGTGAGCTGATTCAGGTCAGTTCCAATGATCTTGTGATAATGAGAGCCCTCTACACCCAGAGAGGGGACTGTGGGAACTTAGTGTGGTTCACAATATAGCATCTTCACTCTTTTTGTTGTTGTTTGCTTGCATTTTATTTTCTTTCTCATTTTATTTTCTGGTTGGATTTGATTTTTCTTGTATAGCAAGATAATTGTATAAATATGTATGCATATATTGGATTTAACATATATTTCTACAATGTTTAACATAAAAAATTATATGAAAGCAAAATTCATCAAGAAAATTAAAAAAAAAAGCCTTCAGATTTCTTTTGCCAAGGTCTATGGTAGGATGACCTGCAAAACACCATAGACTGGTCAGTAGCTTTTCATATCAAGTAAGTTATTTATAAGAAAATAGGTTGTGACACAGGATACACACAAGACAAAAATGCTATATTAATATATGTTATATTATTCTATGTTAGTAACAAACTTAAATAGAATTGACTTTCTCATTGACGTAACAAAACACTCCGTTAAGTTACATCCCTCTAAGAAAACTTGAAATGCTAAGATGTTTCAGCTTTAGTCTCAATAATCAATACAATGACAGGTCTCACAGACAGTTGTATCATTTATTCTTACATTATTTCAAAACCTTTAAGGATCTTATTTCATATAGACATATACATTGAGCAACAGATAGATGACCAGGCCAAATACTCATTTACCTAATTATTTAAGATATAATGACTACATATTTTCAGATTGAAAACAGCAGAATGTTACATATTTGAATTGTGCTTATGGCTTCTAGTGACCACTTACTCTGATTACAGAAATTTTCTATAAAAAAAAAGCAGGGGCATGATTATAATAGCATTAAAAATTGGTCCTTCAGACTTTAGCCTGAGAGCACTTAATAATCACAGTTGTCAGCCAGTCTGTACTAATAGTCCCACCTTGTAGCCAATTCAGAAATTCAGCTGAGTAATTTAATAGTATTTCTCTCAAATGGTGGGTTACGAACTTAATTCATCAGATAATCATTCCCAAATTAAAAACTCAAAACAATATCAATTTCATCTCAATAACAAGTTTCATTAATCAGAAGTTTTAGATCCTACACTATCCCATTTGCCTACAGAGCACAGTTTGTAATGCCAGAGAAACTGAGGCAAGACAGAGATTGTTTTTTTAATCTTTTAATGTAGAGAATTTAATAAACTAGCTGATTGATGGGACTATGGTGGAAATCATTAGGTCCAGAGTGACTGAGACACAGACTTTATATAGGATTGTAACTAGCAATCCAATTGCACTAGCAGGTGATACAGAAGCAAAAAAGACTGCAGTCATCAGGCAGCTGTTATACAAAAAAATTACATCTCTCACAGCCTAAAGCACAGGAGGCATACGATAATGGGAATGGGCTTCGGATCTTTACAACGGTGGGAACAACAGGATGCATGCAATGATGGGAATGGGTTCAAGTGGACCTTCTTGGGTCAGTATTTTCAGAGAACAATAATTGATCTTATCTTTAGAAGCACCTCAGATCCAGTTAGAACCTCACAAATTAAATGTCCAAGTAAACAGAAGAACAGAAATGGGCAAGATCACTCTGAGGTCATGCTTGTCATTTTGATCTAGTGTGAGGCTAAATTCAGGTTCTCATGAGAAACTTACAGGGTCCTTTTTGGTTCAGCAAGTCAAAACTCCATGGGGGAGTATCAGGTTGAAATCCTGTTCTAGGTACTTCAAGAAAACTATAGATCATATTTGCTGTCATATTCACAAATCAATGAGACTATGATACACTTAAATAATTTTGCTGAAAACAGATGGAGACCTTGGTAGAAATAATATTTTAAAAACTTGCAGTTTTAACAAACTTCTCTTTGAAGTTCCTTGCATTGCTAAGCAGTAGAACCTTTGATATAGCATCACAAATGACTTTGCCTTAAAACAATCACAGACTTGAAAAATAAAAACAAATATTCAGTTAACATGGTGTAAACATAAGCTGTTCCTTTGAACAACAGAAGCAACTAGTGTTAAAGTAATTTCATTTAATCAGAAAAGGGGGGACCCAGAAAAGAGGTGGTGAGCTCAAGTGAGGGGGTTTGTTTTCTCACTTCCTCCCCAGGGGAAAGGGCTCAGAGGCTTGGGTTAAGGAACAGACACCCTCAGTGGGGGAAAGGTGTATTGTGCCCTCACCTTCCTCGAGCCCAATGATCTAAAATAAAAATGTAAAATCATGCAAATAATCAGTATACAATTTTCAATCCTAAATTTCAGATTAACTACCAAAAATCTTAATCAAGATTTTTTAGAAATTTAAAGGTGAAGAGACTGGAATTTTATATCTAGAACCAAGCTTTTTTTTTTTTTTCAAACCTGGCAAATTTACAAATTAGGGGAAATTAGGAAATTAGGGGAAGGGACCCCAGGGCAGGGGTTGAGTCTGCTTCCCCTGCCTGTCCCACCCCACCTTTTCTAACCTTAGAATTGCTGTGGACTTTTTCTTACACATAGTAATTATCAATTTTAGATTTCATTTATGACAATAACTCCAAAAAGCTTAATTAACAATCTCAATTTTCATAAATGATAGTCAAATAGATATAACTAATCATAAAAATGGATTGGAGCCTCATATAATATACAGCCAAGTTTAATTTTAACACACACACACACACACACACACTTAAATTTGTGAGGTTCTAACTGGATGTTCCATTCAAACTCAATTACCTTTTAGTTGTTTCCAAATTCATAAGCCAGGATTTAAGTGCATCCTGGTCTCATTGTTTAATGAATATGATAGCAAATATGATCTATAGCTTTTTTGAAGTACCTAGAGCAGGATTTCAATCTGACAGTCCTGCATCTAGTTTTGGCTGTGCTCTACAGGCACATAGGATAGATAGTTTAGGATCTGAAACCTCTGATCTTAATGTTTACTCAAACCCTGGATTTCCTGATATTCCCTCTCTTCTAAGATTATGTTAGAAGTATATTCCAGGAGTTCCTTCCTACTCCTTGGTATTGAATGGAATAAACTAAGTGAAGACCTCTCATGGGAATGTGACCCTGAACTATGCCCTAACTGTGATTTGAGACTTTACAATAATAAGTTGAACTATAACTAAAAAGCTGCAGGTGTTCTATTGTCTTGGATGAACATTTCCCCTCCATTTTCCCTCTATTTCTTAATTCACATGTATGTACTTCTTTTAAAGGTGATGATGACTTTGGGAATTCAGGTAACAGAATCTTCTCATTCAAGAATATCTGCTTGTATAGTAGTTCTCTAGGGAAATTTAAATTAAAAGTTTGTTATTTCCTAATATTCTTTGGTTTCTGGTTTAGAATGTAAACCTGACACTCCCAGACAATGGGAGAAAAGGTCGGGGGCTTCTGGTCTATAAATCTTATATTTTGCAGTTTGTGCTTTGTACTTTTCTACCGACTTGTCTATTAGGAGTCGCCCCTTTTTCAGGAGATTGTAATAAATCCTTTTTTTTTTTTTTTTTTAAATCTAGAGAGTCTCTATTTTTAATTTGGATAAGAGTCACTGTCCCACACAGTGCCATTAAATTTCCCCTTTTATCAATCTGACACCTCAGATCCCATAAGATGGCCCCAGTCACCAAAACAAATACTAGATAGTCTGAATTCTTACCCCTGGTCTGTGCACAGATTGCCTGGCTGCTGCAGAACGTATTTATTTCCCTTCCTGTTTCCTGGATTCATCAATGACTTTACTTACCAACATGATCCTGGGACCTTGGACAGTCTATGAGTGGGAGATCCTGGAGCTGATCCACGAGGCTGATGAAATCAATAATCAATGGGACACATCTCCTTGTGCTTTGACGGGGGTCTACTTCTAACTCTGGATCCCAGACAGCCTCCATTTGTAAGAAATATCTCACCAAGAACTCCACTCTCTCACTAATGAATGCAGAAAAGTTTTGTTTGACATTGTGGCAAGAGTGGATACCTAGATTAGTAGATACATCTTTGAACTTCAAATGCAGTATTTTATTTCCTGTCTGGAAGCAAAAGTCCCTACCTTGATTGCCCATTAATCAGATATTACCAAAGTTGCAGGACCTGAATCTCCACCCCTCCTTACATACAAGTCCCTGCCCCCAAGGAGTTTACAATCTATAAGAGGGAAGGTAACCTTGGAGGGCCAGGGACAAAGAACAAAAGATTCTTTTCAGATCTCGGGCCATCACCCAGATTACACCCTTGATTAGACTTTGATGTCCTTGTGGGTTCATTTCTCCAATTTAATTTTCCTAACTGTGGAAACCAAAGAAATGGCCATCCATTTCTCACATGTTCATTTATTCTTGGAGTGACAGACTCAGAAATGGAAGGAACTCCAAGGTCCATTGAGTCCAATCATATTGGAACAAGAATCAGGGCCCCATATTTGCACCAACAAGTGGTCATTCAATTTCTGCTTAAAGATTCCCAGTGACAGGGAGCCTACCAACTTTCCCAAGGCTGGACAGCTTTAGTGGTTAGAAGGACGAGGCAGTGTGTCCAAGTGAATAGAAACAGGCTTCGGATTCAGGAAGATTTGCCTTCTATTTTTGCTCTCTAACACTACTGTTACTTTAACTTTTAGAGGGTCAGTACATATTAAGCACTAGGCTCAATGTTGGGGTTAAAAAAAAAAAGATAAAATAAAACAAAACAGTCTCTGCTGTTAGACTGTTCCCAGTCTAATGGCTGAGACAATATACAAACAAGATACAGATAGGATAAACTGGAGATAATAGGTGAAAAAAAATAGAGATAATAAATAATAGAGAGATAATAATTAATAGAATTAAGAGGGATGAGAGAAGTTTCTTGTTGATAGTGGGATTTTAGCTGGAATTTGAAGGAATCCAGGAGGGAAGATGAGGGAAGAAAGAATTCTAGGCATGAGACATAACCAGTGGAAATGCCCAGAGGAAGGAGGTGGAGGATCTTGTTCAGCAAGGAGGCCATTGTCATTGAATTGCTGAGCATGTGGTGGGCAGTAGGTTTAAGTTATCTGGAAAGCTAGGAGGGAGCTAGCTTATGAAAAGCTTTGTAGGTCAACCAAAAGATTTTATATTTGATCTTGGAGAAAATAAGGAGTTATTGTGGTTTATTGAATGGTGTGTGTGTATGTGTGTGTGTGTGAGAAAGAGACAGAGAGAGAGAAAAGAGAGAGAGAGAGAGAGAGAGAGAGAGACAGAGAGAGAGATGGAGACAGAGACACACAGAGAGAGACAGAGAGACAGAGAGAGAAAAGGGAGGAATGGGGGGGGGAGGAAGGGACGGAGGGAGGGAAGGATCAAGAGGGATAGAAAGTTGATTAAATCTGAGCATAAGGAAGATCAATTTGACAGTTGAGTGGAGGATGGTGTCTAGTGGGAAGAGATCTGAAGTCAGGAGATCCACCAGCAGCTATTGGAATAGTCCAGACCAGAGGCAATGGGCATCAGATGATAGTGTCGAGAAGAGAGAAGGGGACATGTGGGAGAGATATTGTGAAGGCAGAGATGATAGGACTTGGCTATAATTGGTGATGGAGGTAAGAAAGAAGAGTCCAGGATGATATGTCTAGGTATCTGGGGTAACTGGATAACTGGGAGGCCAATGGTACGCTCAATAGTAACAGGGAAATTAGGAAGAAAGGAAAACCTGAGAGGAAGCATAAATGATTTTGGTTTTGGATGTATTGACTTTAAGATATAGTCTAACATTTCCAGTGGGTAGCTGGAGATGGCCAGTTTTGGAGGTTAGGGCTGGATAAATAGGTTTGGAAATCTACAGAAATGATCATTGAATCCATGAGAGCTGATGAGATAACCAATTGAAATAGTCCAGAGAGAGAAGTGGAGAGGGCACAGGACAGAACCAGGAGGGTTTCCACAGTCAATGGGTGTGACCTGGATGAAGGGCCATCCAAAGGGATAAAGAACAGGTGTTCAGACAGGTAGGAGGAGAGAGTAAAGTCACCAAAACCTTGGGAAGAGTATCAAGAAGAGGGCGATTAGCAGAGAAGTCAAAAAGAATATAGATTGGGAAAAGACCATTAGGTTTGGCAATGAAGAGACTTTAGGAGAGAATAGTTTCAGATGAATGATGAATTGCAGAGGGTTAAGTTCCTTTGACCCAGCAGTGTTTCTAGGGGGCCTATATCCCAAAGAGATTTTAAAGGAGGGAAAGGGACCCACATGTGCAAAAATGTTTGTGGCAGCCCTTTTTGTAGTGGCTAGAAACTGGAAACTGAATGGATGCCCATCAATTGGAGAGTGGCTGAATAAATTATGGTATATGAATGTTATGGAATATTATTGTTCTGTAAGAAACGACCAGCAGGATGATTTCAGAGAGGCCTGGAGAGACTTGCATGAACTGATGCTGAGCGAAATGAGCAGAACCAGGAGATCATTGTACACAGCAACGGCAAGATTATATGATGATCAGTTCTGATGGACATGGCTCTCTGCAACAATGAAATGCTTCAAACCAGTTCCAGTTGTACAGTGAGGAAGTCTACATCTACATCCAGACAGAGGCCTATGGGACCTTAACATAGCATTTTCACGCTTTCTATTGATGTTTGCTTGCATTTTGTTTTCCTTCTCAGTTTTTTTTTTACTTGTAGATTCGATTTTTCCTGCACAGCAAGATATCTGTATATATATATATATATGTGTATATATATATATATATATATATATATGTATATAGGATTTGTCATATATTTTAACATAGTTAACATGTATCAAACTACCTGCCATCTAGGGGAGGGGGTGGGGGAAAGGAGAAAAAAATTTGGAACAGAAGGCTTTGCAAGGGTCAATGTTGAAAAATTATCCATGTATATGTTTTGCAAATAAAAATTAAAAAAAAAGAGGGTTAAGTCAATAATCATTGATTAAGGATCTTTTATGTGACTGAGATCACCAACATCTCCAGGAGCTACTCCTGTAATTGAGCAGACTGCAAGGAATACAAAGATATATGCAGGACAGATTGAAGATAGTCTCAGGAGGTGCTAAGATTAAGGAGAGGAAAAGGCTTCTTTCAACAGAGACTCAGTGGAGAGGAAGCAGAGACAGCAATTGCAGATGGCCTTTCTCAAGGAGTTTAGGCACAAAAGGGAGGAGACAGATGAGATGAAATCTGAGGTTCCTTTGAGGAGGGGGAGACATATCTGCATGTGTAGGCAATAGGAAAGCAACCCACAGAAAGGAAGAAATGAAGATTAATGAGAAAATGGGAATAAAAGAGGGGTCAGTGCTGAAGAAGAAAGAAGAACGGAAATGAGCATTTTACAAATTTAATACTTTATTTCATACTTTATGCAGTATTTATTGGATTTGTTTAATTCAAAATTATTGAATACTATGTGCCAGGCACTGTGCTAATCTTTGGCTTTATGACTATCATCTCATTTGATCCTTACAACCACTTTGGGAGATGGATGCTATTATTATCATACCCCTTTTACAGTGGAAGAAACTGAGGCTAACAGATTAAGTGATTTGCTCAGGGTCACATTGTTATGTCCTGAATAAAATTATTATAGCCCTTCCCCCTCTTTTCCCTTGCCATTAGGCCTGGGAAAATTAAGTCATTAAAAAAACCCTTGAAATATCATTGAGTCATAAAAACTCCAGGTGTCTTATCTCCATCCTTGCTGGGATAATTCCCCCTCCTTTTGAATATTGTCCCTCACCCCTGCCCTCAACCTTCTTATTTTGACCCTAATCCATCAGGACTAAGCTATGGTCCTGTCCTGGAATAGTGGCTTGTCTGCCCACCTACTGTCTTCCCCCCCTTATATGCCTTTGTTTCTCTACAAAATTGTATACTCAGGCTATATATCCTGTTTAGCTAAAAACCCTATAAAAGGTCCCTGCCTCAATTCCTCAAGGCTGGAATGATTTTTGGACATGAGTTCCATTCCCGTCAGCTAGCCTAAACTCTCCACAATTAATAATCAATCTGCCTTGCCTCAGTTTCTCTGGTATTACAACATGTTTAGTAAACATCTGAGGCTGGGTTTGAACTCATCTCTTCCTGATTCCAGGCCAGCTATCTATTAATATTGTTTTTAAATGGGATGGAATGGGATCACTAGATAGATGTAACACATCAGACCAGGCACCTCCAAGGCATTCTATCTCTTCATGTGAAACAGAGGTGAGAAGAGATAGTGGGAGAAGGCATCTAGGTGATTTGAGATGATGAGGGGGGAAGAAGAGGGGTCTCCTGACAAATGGTCTCAATTTTTTTTTCAGTGAAATAGGAAGCAAGATTCTTAGTTGAGGAGATGAGGGCAAAGGGAATGATGGGAAGTTTGAAAAAGGATAAAAATATATTGAAAACATATTAATTAGTAAGTTTAGTAAATGTCTGAGGTCAGAGTTAAATTCAGGTCTTTCTGACTCCATGCTTGGTGCTCTATTCACTGTATCATCCGGCTGTCTTAAATCACATAATCCTCAGTGATGATGGAGAGAACCTCTTATGTCCCAATAATGTCTTATTATTACAAAAATATCACAGACTTCCTGAAAGAATCTTGGGGAGCCCAAGGGTGCTTGGATCATACTTCAAGAACTGGTACATAATCCTATTCATGGTGATGATTTTTCAAAATATTTCTATCATTCCTCAAACCTCTCATCATTTCCTTTGCTTTGATTTTCTCAGCTAAGAATCTTGCTGCTTATTTCACTGAAAAAAAATTGAAGCCATTTGTCAGGAGGTTCCTCTTTCCCTCTAATATAGTCCTCACTTTCCCAATATCAAGCCTAAATCTGCCTCCTTGAGTCTTTGCCATCACCACTGGCAGCTCTACCCTTTTGATCCCTGGTCAAGCAGACTAAATCTATCAATCCTTCAGATACATGAAGACATTTACCTTGTCCTCCCTGAGATTTTTCTTCTCCAGGCTAAATGTCCTCAGTTTCTTCCTCCAGTCTTTGTGGAGCATGGGGTCCCAATCCACTGGGTTTTCTGCCTGCCCATCCTATCTGAAGCCTTCCTACAGGTTTGCCACAGGGTATTTGGCTAACCTTTGGCTCCAACCCATGCCTGGGGGACTTTCTCAATTTTTTTTGACTTGAGAAGGATACCAGTGGAACTGATGGGCTAGTCTTCCATTAATCATCCCTCATCTTCTTTATCAGATCACAAATTTCTTTGATGACATTCTTTATTCTAGTTCTCCTTTGTAGCTCCTGGCTTCTTGTATTTTGCATCCATCTCTCTGTCTCTGTCTCTTTGCCTCTCTGTCTCTGTCTCTCTCTCCCTCCTTCCCTCCTTCTCTCTCTCTCTGTCTCTGTCTCTCTCTGTGTCTTTCTATGTATGTGTATGTGTATCTCTATTTCTGTCTCTGTCTCTGCCTCATTCTGCCCTCTGAGTCTATCACCTCTCTGTCTGGAGATGGATAGCCAGTTTCATCATGTGTCCTCTGGGATGGTGATTGGTCACTGTTTCATCAAAGTTCCAAAGGATGTGACCCTTTCAAAAATCTTTGAAGATGGCAGTACTTAATGACTTAAGCATATGATAACAACATTGCAGCACTGGCATTCTCAGAGATGTTTGGTCTTAATAGAACTTTGCCATTTTGGCTTTCCTTCTCAGTCTGCTTAATTTAGGGTCCTATTCACCTTGAGATGGCACTTAGCACCAAATTTCCACCAGGGGGCGAGTGAAGACTACAGAGTTAGCAATCCACCTTTCAGATGAAACTCACCATGGAACCTCTTCCCTTGAAAAGCTACTAATCAGTACCTTTTTTTTTTTTTTTTTTTAAACCTTTTTTTTTTTCTCATTTTGGGAATCTTAAACACCCTCTTTCTTTTCAGAAGATACAACTAATCCCAAGAGGTCCAGGCTACTGGGAGGTTGATTTTGGCTCAATACAAACAGGAACAAATTATTGGAGGTTTCTAAAAATAGAACAGGCTACCTTATAAAGCAGTGAGCTCTCAACCAGTGAAAGAAAGTAACTTGACTTTTCAAAAAAAAAATTAAGGTATTTATTTATTTACATTAAGCAGGTATTTATATATGTACAGTTTTCCACAGGTAGAATGTAAGCTCCTTGAGGGCAGGAATAGATTTTTTTTTTTTTTGTCTTTATGTCTCCAATACCTACCATATCCTGGAATATATTAATAAATTAATCTCCTTAATCCTCATCTGCATGAAATTGATAAATTCTTGAATTTGTTTGCTTTAATTTTTTTTTTTCCTGAGGCAATTGGGGTTAAGTGACTTGCCCAGGGTCACACAGCTAGGAAGTGTTAAGTGGCTAAGATGAGATTTGGACTCAGGTCCTCCTGACTTCAGGGCTGGTGCTCTATCCACTGCACCATCTAGCTGCCCCTGTTTGTTTTAATATTGAATAAGGACAGCCAAGTTTGCTAAAAACCAAGAGGAATGGAGGATGAAGAAGGTCAAATATTCCTGATTTAGCCAAGCTGGTTTTCTTGCTATTCATCACATATGGCGTTCTGTTCCGATTTCAAAGTCCTTTCTAACCTGGCCTCTTCCTACCTTTCTAGTCTTTTTAAACTTTTACTCTCCTCTCCCTTCTTCCTTCCCCACCTCCTGCACCTGCAGTAATCTGTGATTCAGTGATTCGAATAGTGGAGCCATTCTCCATATCTGGAATTTTCTTCCTCCTTTTCTCTGCCTCCTGACTTTCCCTCAAGTCCTGTCTAAAATCTTACTTTTTACAAAAAGCTTTCTCCCATCTCAGTTAATGCTGATACCTTTCTGCTGTTGATTATCATTAGTTTCTCCTGCATATAACTAGTTTGAATAGTTGATTTTATATTTAGTCTCTTATTAGATCTATTGATAACAGAAACAGTCTTTTTTGGGAAGAGGAAGGGCTTTTTTGGGGGGGTGTTCCTAGAATTCTGGTACACAGGTCTTTAATAAATACTTGTTGAGTATTTCTAGTCCCATCTTTGTATCTTTGTCCTTTTTGGAACACACTTTCTCCCCATCTCTGCTTTGGACAATCCCTCCCTTCAAGGCATCGCATGTACTACTTCCAACCTGAAGCCATTCCTAATCTTCCCATTCACTTGCAATTTCCCTTCCTAAATCACCTTTTTTACTTTGTATTTATGTTGTATATAATTATCTATCTATCTATCTATCTATCTATCTATCTATCTATCTATCTATCTATCTATCTGTCTGTCTGTCTGTCTGTCTATCTATCTATCTACCTATCTATTGCTTTCCCCATTACAATGTAAGATTTTTGCAAGTAGAGATTATATCATTCTTTATCTCTCACTAATGGCTAACACAATACTTGGCAAGGAATAGGTCCTTAATAAAAGCTTGAGGACTGATTTACTGATTGAGATGTGTTCTTAGGTGCAAGAAATGCCTAATATTTTAGTGTTTCTATGGATCTAAGATCTCATTTTGGGGATCCTTCACACAGCTCAAATCCAATCATGCTTCTTCAACTTGTGAAACTCTTTCCCTGTTCTTCTGTGCGTAGTTCCTTGCGTCTCTTGCCATTATATAGGTGTCAGTTAAACTTCAGGGTTGTACATACATGTATGATTACTCATTCTCTATATGTGACTGGCCCATCACTATTTTTAGTCCTGTATCTTTGACATTTTTTATCTTTTTTTGGGAGGGGTCACTTCATTTTTTCCTGCCTTATTTTCTTCATCTGGAAAAGGGAATATAAATAATAATAACATCTACTATTTGACCTTATATTTAAGGTCAAACATCTGAGGCATTAGAATTCCAGGTTTGTGGTGAGGATTTATTCGTTTTTATTTTGTTATCTTATTTGGGGTTGTGACTTACCAGGGACAGACAACTTGTAAATAAGCAGGTATCTGAGATTGGATTTGAATTCAGGTCCTCCTGATTTCAGTGCTCTATCTATTGTGCCATCTAGCTGTCTTGTGATCATCATTATAATAAAAACATAAGACTGAGCAAGTTGATAGAATGCTGGGCATGGGTTCAAATCCTGCCTCAAACATTTATTAGGTAAAGGATAGAATGTGAAAACATTTATTAAATCATTTAGCTTGGCATATAGTACTATATAAATATTAGCTATTATTATTATTATTATTAGGCAAGTCACTTAACTGCTCTCAGCTTTTCCCCATAGTAAAGTGAGAAGGGCTGGATTTGATAATCACCCAAAAGATGTGAAAAGTCAATACTTCCAGCTCTAGATCTGTGGTCCTATGAAATATAGGGTTTTGTTTGAGAAGGAAGCATGGTGTAAAGAAAGGGACTGCCATGTTTCCTCAAGAACCTCTTAATCTAATGGGAGAGACAGCATTCAAGCAAATATATGCAAACAAGTAGCATACAACACTACTAGGAAAAAATTAGCAGAGGAAAAGCATTGGAATGAAGATGGGTTGGGGAAAGCTTTCTGGAAAAAGTGGGATTTTAGCTGAGACTTACAGGAAGTCAATGTCAGTGACCAAGATAAACCATGGGACCATCAATTTGGAACTTCGAGGATCCTTGGGAAACAACACCTACAACCCCTTCATTGATGGATGAGGAAACTGAGACTCCAGGTCACAGAGGTGATAAGTAGAAAAGTCTAGGATTAAAACTGTGATCTCTGACTGAATCTCACTTTTGCTTTCGTATCACCATGCCAACCAACCACAATAATTTAGAACCAGCAGGTTCTAAAGTATCAGACAAAAAGTCACACTTTCTTTGCAAAGGGGTTGGTTACAAGAGATCCAAAAGTCTCCTTCAAATCTTTCCTTTAATTACTGAAGAAAATGAAAATGGAAACATTGTCCAAATTCTAAGTTCAACTGTGGAGTCTGTGACTATGGAAATTGAACTCCAAAAACCGTACGTCCTGGAAATTTGGAAATCAGTCTTTCAGGTGATTACAACCTTGGCAAACAGATGGAGGATGACCATGGTCATATGGCTACAATAAAAGACCAGCCTTCCATGTGTACAAATTTACAACAAAATCTCAGCTGCTTGAACCCCAGAGTCTGATCCTAAATTCCTGTATTTTTTCTTCTCTACCATTGGGACCAAAACAAGAGTCTTTGAAGTCAGAAATCCATTAAGGTTCTGTCTCCTATTACCTGTGTCTCTTTTCATCATTTGAAAAATAATAAGGCTTCATAAGGGCTTTTCCATCTCTACATGTATTATTGTAAGAATTGAATACAAAACATCATCTTAGATTCAAAACAAGTTCTCCCACAGACAGTCACAGTTGAGGAAGACAGAGGATGAGGGGCAGAACATAAGCCAAAAAGACATTGGTAGAAAATCTGGAAAATTTGTTATCAAACCCAGATGGTGAATTGAATGGAGATCAAAACTCAAGTGATTCTAGTTTCTTCAGGTCAAGTTGGAAAGCCAAGTTTCGACACATCCCTTCCCTCACTTTAGATTGCTCCAAAATATAGCTGGCCCAAAGGTTCCAAGTCACAGAAGGATTGCCTTTGGTTAATTAGAAGCAGGAATGAATAATTAGAAATGTCCAGTAGTGGAACAGGTCCTCTTACTTATATGGCCTCCCTTGCCACCCATTTACCTTGCATTTATTTTGAATAATTTTGTGTATATATATATATATATATGTGCATATATGTATATGTATATGTATATATATGCTGTCTCTCTAGATAGAAAATCAACTCTCTGGAGAGAGAAAATGCTTTGCTTTTGTTTTTTTGTATCTTTGTGACCTAGCACAGAGCTTAATTGATGCTTGTTGCTTGAATGACTGATGACTATAGTTCAAGAGTGCCATTGGATGGGGTACTAGACTAGGTAGCCTATAATATTGTTGAACCCCAAAAGTAGACCCCAAAATATTGGGTTTTCAGACTGGTGTCATGAGGTATCTCAAAGGAATTTGCAGGCTTGAACCTATCTCCAAGTCAAGGGACAAAGTTTATTATAATTGTAACACCAATTGAAGTGGACTAAGTTCCAAAAGGATTTAGCAAAGAACCAGGAGCAAGAAAATAAATTTATAGGAAAAGACAGAGATCCAGTTCTTCATGTCATCAATATGCTAATTTTATGGCTTAGGGGTAGTACCCAGGAGTAGTTTGGTAGACACTTTACCATTTGTCTCAGAAAACCTGTTATCGCTGACCAACAGATTGTTATCTGGCAGTCTGCAATGTCTCTAGGACTATACTATAGTATTCCTAAAGCCAGGAAACTAAGATCATTGACAAACTGATTGGAAGAACAATAGCATTCTTAAGGTCTGGGGGCCTCAGGATTACTGCAATATTTCTCCTAGAAGCTGCACCCCCCAATATCTTTTTCAATTAGAAAATTTTATGATTTTAGGAATCAAGAATCAAAGATCATATACTGGGCAATGAAACTCTAAGCTCAGGCAGTCAATAAGTATTTATTAAGTACCTACCATGTGTGAGGCACTGTGCTAAGCTCTGAGAATAGAAGAAAAACCAAAAAAAAAGGGGGGGAAGGGATGAAATGAAAATATCAGAAATAGAGCCAGAAGTAGCTTTTTTCTTCCTAGGATAGCAGGGATATGGGGCGAAGAAAAGTAGAGAGGAAGGGAGGGTGTGTGCAGGGGAGGTGGATGAAGGCATTGAAAATCAGGACAGGAAAGGGGGAGAAAATCTAAGCCAGATCCAGGCACTGGGAACTGATATCTTAGAAGCCCAGGAGGATCCCAAATCATCTTGCTGCTGCCAAATTCTAGTCTTTCAACAAGTTGATAGCAGGTATTTGGTGAGCCAGGATCTGTTAATCTTTAAAGCACATTGCAATTGAAAAGCACTCTTTGGAAACACAAAGGTGCTTTCTATTGCCTGAATTCTCTTCTGTGATTCATAATAAAGAGCGCTGATGATTTTGTTTGGAGGGAATTTTGAGGAGGAAAAAGCAATAGAAATGATGAAGAGGCGGAAGGAGGTGATTTATGGGGAAAGATGAAAAATTTCTCGCAATGACAAGTTGGCTTAGTGGGAACATGGCAACTGTCTGCACAGAGGATCCAGCAAGATTGTTCACTGTCATGCAACAGGCTGGAAGGAGGAATAATGATGAGAACTCACCAAAAAATGGAACTATAGGATGAGGTTAGAGGAGATTTCTGGGCATCGGGCCTACTTAAGAACGGATTCCCCTTTCCCAAGGGAAATGGAGGGATGCCATTGTCCAAGACATTGGACATTGAATGAAGTCAAAGTGATTGAAAATCGCTGGCACACAGAGGCTCAGCTAGGACTGATGAGTTTCACCTCTAATATCTTTGTTTAAGGAGGTTAAGTTGAATGCTGGCGGACCGGCTCTGGGATAAGTATTTCCTGCACTGATGTGTGTGCACTTGAGGCTCCTTTGTAGGTCATTCTCAGAAAGGATCAGGCCTCTAATCCTATTTTCTGGCCCTTATAGGCAAAGAATCTGAAATAAAGGAGGGATGGGGAAGGCAGAGAGAAAGTCAGGTCTGCATCCCTCAGGAGGGAGTAGAATTGATGAGGAACAGAGAATGGCAAGAAATGCAGGGACGGTCTAAGTGTAAGGGAGCAGCAACAAAAGGCCTCCTGAGCTTTGGGCTGGACCAAACCAAATCTTCAATTCAATATTCAGAAAATAGCCAGTGAGGCTTTGTCCGAGGATTTTGTCCCACATCATTGCATGCAGAGAATTGCACAGTTCCCTCATACTTGGGATGTTCTTCCTCCTCACCTCAGCTTCCTAGAACCCTTAGTCCCTTTCCAGACCAGTTCAGGTGCCGTCTTCCCCAGTTGTTAATGCCCCCTGCCCCTCTGCCCCATTATTCAGTGTTTACAGTGTAGATATTTGGATCTAAGAGATAGCCAGGTACAATTTTGGTTAGCAGCCCGGAGGCACAATGGCTAGAACACTGAGCCTGGAGTACCAAAGGCTGGAGTGCAAATGTAGCATCTGACACATCTTGGCCAAGACCAGAGCTGCTGAGGAGTTGTGGATGTGCACTAGTGAAATAGCATGTTTGGTGGGGGGAAAAAATTCTATTTAAAAAAATTTACTTATAAATTGTGTATGTATTTCTTTCTTCCAGGAAAATGTAAGCTCTCCATCCTTCCTTCCTTCCTTCCTTCCTTCCTTCCTTCCTTCCTTCCTTCCTTCCTTCCTTCCTTCCTTCCTTCCTTCCTTCCTTCCCTCCCTCCCTCCCTCCCTTCCTTCCTTCCTTTCTTCCTTCCTTCCTTCCCTTCTTCCTTCTTTCCTTCCTTCCTTCCTTCCTTCCTTCCTTCTTTCCCTCCCTCCCTCCCTCCCTCCCTTCCTTCCTTCCTTCCTTCCTTCCTTCCTTCCTTCCTTCCTTCCTTCCTTCCTTCCTTCCTTCCCTTCTTCCTTCTTTCCTTCCTTCCTTCCTTCCTTCCTTCCTTCCTTCCTTCCTTCCTTC
>JAJPUD010005586.1:113639-154494 GCA_023553655.1 Myrmecobius fasciatus
CTACTACTACTACTACTACTACTACTACTACTACCACTACTACTACCACTACTACTACTACTATCACTACTACTATCACTTCTTCTATGACTACTTCTACTATTATTACTATTATATCTACTATTGCTATGTCTACTACACTATTACTACTAGTACTATTACTTCTGCTACTATCCCTAATTCTACTACTATACCTAATACTATTACCACCACAACTGATGATGATAGCTAGTATTAATATAATATTATAAATATAATATTAGTATTAATATAATGCTTTAAAGTTTGCAAAGAACTTGACAATTATCATTAGATGCTATTATTAATCTCTATTTTAAGAAAGGGAAGGGGAAGGAGACCAACATGTATTAAGCACTTCCTGTGTGCTAGACAACTGTGCCAAGTGCTTTATAAATATTATTTCATTTTATCCTTACAACAACCCCATGAGATAGGTGCTGTTAATATTTCCAATTTATAGCTGAAGAATCTGATCTGAGATAGATGGGGGTTATTAGAGTTGCCACTCAGCAAATGTCTGAGGTGAGATTAATGTTCTATTCATTGTATCACCTCCCTGCTATTTCCTTTCACAGCCACTTCTGATAGTCCACCAATGAGCAGGACTAGACACAAAAATAAATACAGAAGGGATAGAAGGTATGCCCCATGGGCCAGAGAAGGAGATAAAGGTCAATGTCCCTTCTCTTTTCACCTGAAGTTTGGATCATTTCACCCTACTCATTTCAATACAGTCAAGGGAGGGGGAATCCTATGGTCAGGTTGATACCTTTAGCATGCACTATTCTGGTCAGACTGACTATCCTTATCAATCAACTCAATTCTCCTCTGGGAATGTACATGTTTTATGATTGTTTTCTGGTCCAGAGTAGAAAGCAGAGATTTTACCCAGAATCAAACTCACCAACAATCTCCTTCCTTTTTTTGCTCCCATTTTCCAAGATACCTAAAACATAGAATGGCTAAGGGTTGTCCAGGATATTCCAAGGAGGAGTTTCACTTTTCTTGGATGATGCTTGATCTTGGGGCAAATCCTTCTAGTAAGCACAAAAGGTAATAAGTGAATGAATAAATGACAGTCTTGCCTTCAGAGAGTTTGCATTTTATTTGGAGATAGCAGCACACAGGAGAGTGGGGATCAGTATACTTTAGTTTGGAAAGTTCCAGGAATGAGTAGCCATTGGGTGTAGATAGACCCATCCTTTCCAGGAACAATGTCAGAGTTAATCTGGCCATCTTCCAGAATTGGAAGAGTAAAGAAAAGAAGGTAAGTAGCCATCTAATTTAACTTTTGCATTTTACACAAATAGAAACTGAGGCCCTATCCCAGTGGGAAGGAGGGTGGAGGAGAGTTTTTTGATCTGTCATCACTTGGCAGAGGGCAGGGAGATTCAATAAGTTGTCTGTCTGAATTCATGTAGTAAAGTACAAGAAGTGAGATCTGAATCCAAGTTTTTTTTCCCATGTGTATGAAAAATGGTCATTTTGCTTCTTGTTTGTGAATAAATATACATGAATAAAATTTAAGTAAATACTAACAAAATAAGAAAGAAGCACAGGAAGTAAACTACAACTGGGAACTCTTTAAAGTTGTCATCTGAGTTCATATGGTAAAGTATAAGAAGTGAAATCCGAACCCAAGTTTTTTTTTTCCAGGTGCATGGAAAATACTCATTTTGCTTCTTGTTTGTGAATAAATATACATGAATAAAATTTAAATAAATACTAAAAAATTAAGTAAGAGGCACAGGAAGGAAAGTACAACTGTGAATTCTTTAAAGTGGTTGTCTGTTTAAGTTCATATGGTAAAGTACAAGAAATGGCATCTGAACCCAAGTTTTTTTTTTCCCCAGGTGCATGGAAAATACTCATTTTGCTTCTTATTTGTGAATAAATATACACGAATAAAATTTAAACAAATATTAACAAAATAAGAAAGACGCACAGGAAGGAAAATACAACTATGAACTCTTTAAAGTTGTCTGTTTCAATTCATATGGCAAAGTACAAGAAGTGAGATCTGAACCCAAGTTTTTCTTCCAGGTGCATGGAAAATACTCATTTTGCTTCTTGTTTGTGAATAAATATACATGAATAGAATTTAAATAAATACTTACAAAATAAGAAAGAGGCACAGGGAGTAAACTACAACTATGAACTCTTTAAAGTTGTTAGAAAAAATCGGTGTTGAAAATATTAGAGACACTCTCTCAAAAGTGACAGAGATATGAGCTGACTGCTTGCTGGAATCTGTGGGACCTCTTGGCACACCATGGCCCAGTATGGCACGACTCCCTCTAGTGGCAACTCTCTAGGTTCCAAGCCTCCAGGAAGCCTTCTGCCATAAAGGGGCCCTTCCAAAATGTGGCCCCTAGAAATATCTTGTCCCAAGGAAGAGCCCTCTGAGCACTCAGGGGTTGCTTGGGCAGTTAATACTCCACTCCATGCCCATCTTTCCCTTTCCTTTCTTCCTTCCTTTTCCCAAAAGTTTATTTTTTTTAAGGCAAACATCATCAGATTTGCAAAATTACCAGAAGTGCTTCAATGACAAAGTCTTATTGGTTGAGGAAAGAAAAAGGAGGGGGTGGATGCTGGATGTGTTTGGGTGATTTTTTTTAATGGGACCTAGCAGAACAAGCCCCCACCAGGTGCCAAGAACATATTGTTCAGAGGAAAGGATTTGTGAACGGGTGGCTGTCCAGGGCTCAGAGTTGCTGGGTGGAGGCTCTCAGCAGCTGGTACCTGTTTTCTTTTCCACTAGATGCAGTTGGGAAGCAGGGAGTGCATTGGACTCCAGGCCCTATCCCAGTGGGGAGAGGGGAGGGGAGTTTTGTGATCTCAGTCACCACTTGGCACGTGGAAGGGCCCTATGATGATGCTGTGAGAGAGGCAGCAAATTGGGGAGAAGCGGTTCAAACTGGAGCTAGGGAAGGGGAGTGTGAACAGCATTGAGTGGAAGCTGCAGCAAACTCACTTGGGATCTTGGGGAGTCCTCCCTGCCACTCCAGAGCTTACTTCAGGCTCCAGAATCAGGACCAGGGGGGAAAGAGACTGAGCTTTCTCACTGAGCTTTGTCTCAGCCCCTGTGTTGAAGTTCAAAAGGAGATCCCCAAAAGCTTGGGGTTGCAGATTAGGGTCACGAAGTGTCTCAAAAGAATTTGCAGGCTCCAACCCAACTCCAAGTCAAAGGGCAAAGTTGTAAGGCCAATTGAAGGGGACTAAATTCCAAAAGAATTAGCAAAGAACCAGGATAAATTTATAGGAAAAGACAAAGAGATCCAGTTCTTCATGTTACTGTTATGCTAATTTTATGGCTTAGAGGTAGAACTGAGGAGTGGGCTGATATACACTTTATCTTTTGTCTCTGAAACCCTTTTATCACTGACCACAGATTGTTGTCTGGCAGTCAGGAAAGTTTCTAGGACTATACTATAGTATTCCTAAGCCAGGAGACTTTAGGCTCATTGGCAGACAGATTGTTAGAACAATAGCACTCGAAGGTCAGAGGACCTCAGGATTACTGCTGTATTTCCCCTAAAAGCTGTCTCCCTTTACCTGGTAGGCACAGGACAGAAAGTCATCAATCTAGACTCTAAAAGACATCTGGTCCAATCGCCTCACTTCACAGATGAGGACATGAAGTGGGACACAGATAAAAATCATCAGAAGTGGATTTAGAACACTCAGATTTATTCCCCACAGGAAGGACTCCCGGCCCCTCTGGCAGAAGGGTTAGCCTGATGCCCATCTGGTTTGTGGGTACAAAGCTAAGTTGTGATCCCCTTTTACCCAGCCTCCCCATAGTGGCCAATTTAATATTCCTAGACTACATCACCGCCCAACTCAAGGAGCTCCCTATGCTTTCTGGCTTGTCATTTAAAGCCCACCCTTTTCTGGCTCCGGCCTGCCTGACCAGGCCCAGTGCACATCACTCCCATTGAGGTACGAGGGGCTCCTTACACACTGACCAGCTTCTTCTTTCTCACCCACCTCCGTCTCATTGCACAAAAGGTGCTCCTGGTCTCACCCCTTCCTCTTAGAAGGGCTCCACTCAAATGCTGCCTTCTAAGCAAAGTCCCTCCTGGTCTCCTACCCACAGGAGGGTCAACAAACTTTGGCCAAGTACCTACCAGGTGTCAGCATTGTGCAGGGTCTTGGAGATGGGAAGAAAGACCACAGTTCCTGTCCTCCCGAAGCTTACAATCTAATGGGGGAGGAAACCTGAAACAACTTTCTAAACACAAGATGGTTCTGAGAGGAGAGCCTTTGTATTAGCTTCCCTGGGCCCACTCCGCCAGAGGACTTGTTGGTGGCAACTCCCCCTCCCCTTCTTACTAGTACCCTCTTATGAGTGATCTTTTACTGGAAGGTAAAGTTTGTATTTGTAGCCTGGGGGCTAGTAGCTGATATAATGGAAGGAGCCACACTGGAAGTTGGCAAACCTGAGTTCAAATCCAGCCCTCCTACTGGACAGGTCACTTCACTCTGTTTGCCTCAGTTGTCTCCACAGAATGGCCAACTATTGCAATATCTCTGCCAAGAAATCTCCAGATTGGGACATGGAGAGTTGGACATGACTAAAAAGCCACAACAAAAATCACACAGGAAATCACATAATAATGACTTTCCTTAATGTCTGGAGTTGGGGAGCAGCAAGATGGAGCAGTGGATAGAGCACCGGCCCTGGAGTCAAGAAGTCCTGAGTTCAAATGTGACCTCCAACAATTGATACTTGCTTAATTGTGTGACCCTGAGCAAGTCACTTCAACCTGATTGCCTCCTAAAAAACATTTGGAGTGGGTCCCAAGTCATGGATGGAGCCTTAGGAAATGAAGACATTTCACTTTGGCCCTTGATGGCTCTGTCTCTGTCTCTGTCTCTGTCTTTGTGTCTGCCTATCTCTCTGTTTTTCTCTATCTGTTTCTGTGTGTCTGTGTCTGTCTCTCTTGTCTCTGTGTCTGCTTGTCTGTCTGTCTCTGTCTCTGTATATCTGTCCATCTGTCTGTCTCTCTCTGTGTCTGTCTCTCTGTCTCTCTCATTCTGTGCCTGTTTCTGTTTCTCTCTGACTCTCTATGTTTCTGTCTTTCTGTTTGTATTTGTCCCTGTGTGTCTGATTCTCTCTGTATCTATTTGTCTGTTTTTCTTTGTCTATGTCTCTGTTTATCTCCCGTCTCTGTGGGTCTGTTTCTGTATGTCTTTCTGTTTCTCTGTCTCTGTCTTTCTGTATCTCTGTGTCTCTGTCTCTGTCTCTGTCTTTCTCCCGTACCTCACTGCTTGGGCCCGAGAATCTCTCGGTGACAGTGGCAGTCCTTCCCTTTGTCTCCGAGACCAGAAGGAGGCCTCCCGGTCACCCCCTCCTTGCCCCGCCCCCCGCCCCGTCCCCCCAGGCGTCTCCCGGCGGCCCCGGGGCCGAGCCTCGTTCGGCTTCCCAGCCAGGGGAGAAAGCGGGCGGAGGAGCTGGGGAGCGGAGAGCGCAGCCAGTTGTGGGCGCCGACGGTCCGGGGCTCGCACGAGAAGCGCTCTCCCTCAGGGAATCACCAGGCCGGGGCCAAACACTTGCTCAATGACATATCCCACCCAAGGGCCAAGGAAGTCGGCTGACCTAATGCTGCCTGTCCAAAGCCTCCCAGTCCCTCCCAGCACTACCTAATGCTTCAGCCTTGCTGATCCGGAGGGAGCTGTCCCCACCCCCTCCCCGGGCAGCCCCACAGGCCGGCAGCCTCCCGGCCACAGCTGGAGGGCCCTTTTATTGCTCAGATGGCTTCAGCCTGGGCCAGGCCCGCGTTTTCCACTTTACTAAAGGGCTGGTGAGCCCTGAAATCCGGGTCACACAGCCGCTGGAGCTTCCCGGGATGAAGTGGAAAGGGATGCCGGGACGGCTCCCAGCCGTATCCGAGGACCCCAAATCACTCCCCATCAAATCAAATAAGAATAACTCTGAACATCAAGAAATGCTATCACCATTTTACAGATAGGGAAACTGAGACCCAGGAGCTAAACAACTGTGTCAGAGACAGGATTGGGATGCTGGAACTCTCTCCCGATAAAATTCTATTTGTCTTTCCAGGCTGGGCCTAACTGAAATGGGATTTGGGGTACTTGATTTTTAAAAATATTGGGCCATTTCAACATAATTGGTTGCATTTGTAATCTTCCATATTTCATTTTATGCATTTAAAAATATTCTTCCAGACATTGTCAAAGGGGTCCATGATTCGAAGGAAATTAAGGATCCCCGATCCCTCTATCTATCATTCAGAGTTTTATTTGGGCAGAAGAGGCAGGGTCGTGGAGGGAGTGGACAGAGGTACAGAGGAAATTTGGGGTCAGGGAAGATCCCCTGCCTCTGACACATCCTGGCTGTGTGACTGCTCCCAAGGTCCCAGTTTCTCTTCTGTAAAGTGAGGGAGTTAGCATAAGGGACTTCTAGGGTCTGTTGCAACTCTAAATTTAAGCCCTAGTACCCCTTCTCAGGGTCCCAGGAAGCTCTGTAAAGCTGTACATTAGAGAGAAATTCTTGGTCTGCATCAATGAACTTAGTTTTCACAACATCAATTTCCAATATTGATCAAGCCACCAGTTCCAGACCCCTCTTCTAACATATAACGTCTCTATGCAAAACGAGGGCAGGGCAATCAGGACTTTGTCCCGAGGTGTCAAAATTTAGGTGGTGCTAGAACATTTGTATTCTTTTTAGCAGATAGAGGTAAACTGAACTAAACTCAGTCTAGCAGCTCCAGATAAGTTCCTCTCCTCACCTCTTCCACCTTTGAAGCAGCAGTTTCACATGGTCCTAGGGTCTCTCCCCTTCAGGGGCCTCTTGATCAACCCAGCATCTTCCCACTCAATCGTAAAATATTGATTTAAAAAATGTCTCCGGTTGTTTGCCCTGAGGCCCATATTGAAACCTAACCTGGGTACCACAACTGCTGGTAGGGTTCTCATTCCCTTCCCTGCTCTCCTAGAGAGTTAACTTCTTTTCTTTTAAAGAGTACCCAGGGCAGCTAGATGGTGCAGTGGATAGAGCACCAGCCCTGAAGTCAGGAAGTCCTGAGTCCAAATCTGGTCTCAGACACTTAACACTTCCTAGCTGTGTGACCCTGGGCAAGTCACTTAACCCCAATTGCCTCAGCAAAAAGCAAAAAAAAAGAGTACCCCAAACCATGGTGCATACAAATCTAGGCACCCTGGGGATAACTTTATTTTACTTTTCTTCTACATTTAAAGAAGAAATAGGTCTACTTGGCTACTTAAGAGAATATGGGGAAAAATAGGTAGTCAAAGGGCTTGTGTGACTTTTGCTAAATCACTTCACCTAGGACCATGAGATCCTGGATGCAGGGCTGGAAGAAACCTCCGAGATCCTCCTTTTGCAGATGGGGAAACCAACCTAGGAAGGGCAAAGGATCACAAACTTAGAGTTGCTAGTTCAATTCCTTTGTTTTACATATGGAGAAACTGAGGTCTGGGGAGGTCAGAACATCATAATTAAAAGCTGGCAGGAACTTAAGAAATCATCTAATCCAACTCAATGAGGAAAATGGGGGCAAGTATGAAGCTTAGTGGATAGCGCATCCCAGAAGATCTGAGTTCAAATCCAGCATCAGACACTTGTTAGCTGGGCAAGTCACTTAGCCACCAAAAAACAAATGAGGAAAATGAGTCTGGGGAAGTCATAACTTATAGAAAGCGACCTCAGAGGCTGGTCTGGAGAGGGTAAGTATTTTGTCCAGTGTCACATGGGTAGTAAGTCAGGAGCAGGATTTGAACTGTGGACCTCTCTGGATCTCAGCTGCCTCCTCTGGAAAATGCCCAGAGGCTGGCTTTGCTGGCAGCCTCCCTGATATCATGACTGGGCTGCTGAGGCCCTTCCCGGGGCAGCAGTCCTCGAAAACATCCCCCTTGAACGTCCCCTCGGGCGCCGGGCTCCTCCACCTGCCTCTGCTCCTTCCAGGGGAAGATTGTCATCTCTTCAGAGCATGAGTCAACTTGGCTCCACAAAGTTTTTATGGGAGTTCTGGGAACAGTGGGCAGGGCTAGGCTGGGATCCCTGAACCTTCTGCTTGTTGATTTTACCACTGGATGCTGCGGCCAATGTTTAAGCATTTCCCAGGCAACCGCTCAACCCTCCCGGGTCCCTGGCCTCTACCCAACATTGCACAGTGGGGATGAGGGCAGAGGAGAGTTGGGGAAGAGGTGGAGGGACCAGGGGTGGAGTGGAGGACAGAGGAAACTGAGTCAATCCTTCTCCTCCCACAACCACCTGGGAAAACAGTGACCCAAGAGTCAGTTCCCGCTTCTCCCAGGGACTGCCTTTTACCCTGAGGTGTCCCTGTACCAAACCGTTAAACAACAGAGGGGTGAGGTTCTCTCATCCTTTTTTGTTGTTCTTGGATGGACTAAAGTGGGCTGAGGAGAGAGGGTGGGCACTGGGAAAAAAAAACTAGAAAAAGCCCCTTTGCTTGGGGCATCTCACTAGGAAAATGATTTCTTCTTGGTAGTGGTCTCCAATGACCTCCACTCTTCTGAGTCCAAAGTTTGTTTTTTTTTTTCTTTATGCAGACCCTAGAGAGCGTCCCAAAAGTCTTAGTGCCATTTTAAGTTTTACTAGCTTAATAACATGTTGCATGTTGTTTCTCCTATTCAACCGCAAGCTCTGGAAGATTGGGGATTATTATAATGATAGCTTGACCTTAAGGTTCATAAAATGTTTTCCTTACAACCATCTGGAGAGGTCTAAGTAATACAAGCATCGTGATCCTGATTTACCTGATGGGAAAGCGAAGTCTCGAGAGATCAACTAAGTTGACTTATCAATCACACAGTAAATGTGTCATTTACTATCCCAAACCTCTTTGTTAAATGTCAGTGCTTTATCATAGACGCCTCAAACTCAAGAAGTCCCAAACAGAAGTTCCCTTCTCCCCATCTCCCCAACCCCTCCCCCTTCCCCACATCTTTCTCCCTTCCCTTTTGATATAGAGTTAGACAGCCCAGTCTTCCAATCATCCGACTTTGGAGTCATCCTGGGTTCTGGATTCTCCCTCATCCCACATGCCCATTCATTTGCTAGCCCTCGTCATCAGACCTCCATGATATTTCTCCTCTCCGACTCTTTCTCTCCATTCCCACAGACATCCCCTGAATTCAGGGCTTCTGCCCTAGACTCTGGGAATAGAGTCCTAAAAGGTCTCCCTCTCCAATCCATTCTCCACACAGCAGCCCAAATAAGCACAGGGTCTGACACAAAATGATGGTGTTTAAATTCTGGTGGCTTCCTGTCACCTCAGGGACAAAACATAAGCTTCCACTTGGAATCCAAAGTCCTTCATCCTTCACAAGCTGGGGTTCCAATTTATGGTTTTATTATTATCCCTTACATACTTTATGGTACAGACAAACTGGCCCAATTCTTGCCACTAACACTTAACACCTCTCTCTGTCTCTGTCTGTCTGTCTGTCTCCCTCTATCTCTGTTTTTCTCTCTGTCTCTGTCTGTCTTCTCTCTCTCTTTCTCTCTTTGTCTCAGTCTCTGTCTGTCTGTCTCTCCCTCCTGCACCCCTGTCTCTGTCTTTCTGTCTTCTCTCTCTGTCTCTGTCTCTCTTTCTCTCCCTCCTGCTCTGCATATCTCCTCCCTCCTTCTTCTTCTCTCCTTCCTGCCTTTGTACAACATGCCTGGAATCCTCTCCCTCTTTATTATTCTCTTGCAATTCCTCACTCCGTTCTGGGCCTGGATGCCTCCTCCCCCCACAGAAGGGCTCTCCTTATCCAATTATGATTCCCATGACACTTCCCAGATTACTTTGTGTATATTTTGCTTTTGAGGTAGCATGGCAGAATGGACAGGGAAGAGCTGACCTTGGGCTCTGACCCTTTTGCCTCTGACCCTTACTAACTGTGTGACTCTGGGCAAGTCACAGTGTTTTTAAGGCTGTGAGTTGCAGAGTACGGGCAGATGTGTGGGTGGTCAGGGTTCTTTATACCAATGGAGTTATAAGCCCCTGTTCCCTGATCTCTTCCCCAACCTTCCACTGATCAATATCTTATATTTACTTCTCTCTATACAGATTGTTTCCCATTTAGTAGAATAATATAAGCTCCCTGAGGGCAGGAATTGCTTCATTTTAGTCCCCTCCACTCATTTCCCCCAAGCCAACAACACAATAGCCTCTATACACAGGATACCCTATCTCCTAACCCCTCATTTTCACTGACTGTCCTCCATATTTGGAAAACTCCCTTGGCTTTCCTGGTTTCCTTCAAGTCCCAGCTAAAATCGCATCTTCCAGAGCACCAGCCCTGAAGTCAGGAGAACCTGAGTTCAAATCTGACCTCAGACACTTAACACTTCCTAGCTGTGTGACTCTGGGCAAGTCACTTAACCCCAATTGCTTCAGCAAAAATAAACAAATAAATAAAAATAAAATAAAATCCCATTTCCCTCACTCCATCCCATTAATGTTAGTGCCTTCCCTCTATTGATCATCACCAATTTATCCAATCTCCATTTTTTTACATAATCGTCTGTGGTCTCTCCCAATAAACTGTAATCTCCTTAAGGACTTTGTATCCCCCGAGTTTAGCACGGTGTCTGACAAACAGTAGGTGCTAAATAAATGCTCATTTTCTCTCCTTGACTTTTTATCCCCAACCCCTAGCAAAGTGCCTGTCATAGAATTACTATAGATGTAGTTACATATAATTATTATAGATATAGTTACGTAGAGCTCGGTGAGTTACAGGGAAGTCAGAAGGGAATTGGTGAGTGCTGAGTAGGCTGAGCTAGAGAGACATCCTGAACCAGGGACACTTGAATTTATGGACTGTCACTTGGCTGGCTCGTTCCCAAAACTCATCTCTTCCCCCTCAGCCTCTTGGTATCTTCCTTCCCCCTTTTAATAACCCCGACTGCATATTTTCTCTAAACCAAACCATCTGTTGACTAGGTTTTACAAGTCGTAATAAAAGCATTGAGGACCCTCAGAATCATCTGAGACCTGACACTTTCTCCTGCCAGCTTGAACTTGGACTATTAGGATTTGGGCTGCTTGGGCTGCTTGCAGAGGCTGCAGCCCCAGATTCAGAACCCTTCAGTCACTTCAGGCCTTACTTTGTGTCTTTCTCAAAATACCAAAAGATCAGGACAGCCCAAGCAGGGCCCTGGGAAATGCTTGGAACTGCTTTTTAAGGGTTTTTTTTTTGTTTGTTTTTGTTTTTGTTGTTGTTGTTGTTGTTGTTTGTTTGTTTGTTTTACTTTTTCTATACAATACAAAAAAGCAGCTTTTCTCAAGAGAGAGGTGGGAGGCTATGGGTCCAGAATGATACATACACTTTTAGATATAACCAGGGTTTGTTCAACTATGTTATTTGTTACAGGGTTAGCGCTGTGCTGGCAAAGAGTAAGGGAGAATCATTGAGAAGGCCCAGGTTTTTAAAATAAAGAAAAGAACATTAATGAAACATTTAAAAATTATGTTTGTAGTCATTTATATACTGTCTCCCATATTAGACCGTGAACTCCTTGAGAACAGGACTGTCTTTCGCCTTTCTTTGTATTCTTAGCACAATACCTGGTATATAGTAGGTGCTTAATAAATGCTTGTTGACTTGACCAAAAAGAAAAAAAAAATTGCACCTGTGTTATTTTGTTTATTTGTTTTAGGATACAATCGGGACTATGACTTGCCCAGGATCATACAGCTTGGAGGTATCTGAGGTCACATTTGAAATGAAGTCTTTCTAACTCCAGGATAGGTATTGTATCCACTGTCCCATCTAGTTGTCCCTTGTGCTTGTTATTTCTGAGGCTATTAGTCTATTAGAGTTAGGCAGTATTGTAGATAGAAGCTTGGATCAGAAGATCTGAATTCAAGTTCTGCTCAAATATAAGTTGGTCCACACTGGATTTTATATATATGTGTGTGTGTGTGTGTGTGTGTGTGTGTGTGTGTGTATGTGTGTGCATATGTATATACATCTACACACACATATATAGGTATATTATATAACACACAATGTACATGTATATATGTGTACACACCCAGAAGTATTAGTTACCCTTTAAGCCACTGAAATCATTGGGATGTGCCAGGGGCTTCCAGAGGCTTCTTTTTTAGTTTGTGAACTCCCTAAGGACAGGGACCAGTTTCATCTTTCTGTATCCCTGATGGTTAGCACAGGGCCTAGAGGCTTTTGAACTAAAAAAGCTTAAAACTGCCCTAAGACTTTGAAGATACCTTCTATTAATTCACAAAACCTTTCTTGAACTCCATCCAGATTATTAATCACAATATTAGCTCATATTAATATAATGTTCTAAAGTTTGCCAAGTACTTTCCATATGTTATCTAATTTGATCCATCCAGCCTGTAAGTCATTTTTCATTCATATCTGACTCTTTGTGACCCCATTTAGGGTTTTCTTGGCAAAAAGACTGGAATGTTTGGCCATTTCTTTCCTCAGCTCATTTTATAGATGAGGAAAATGAGGCAAATAGGGTGAGGTGACTTGCCAGGGGCCACATGGCTAATGGTTGGTCATTTTCTTTTTCAGCCCATTTTACAGATGGATTTTACTGAGGCAAACAAGGTGAGGTGATTTGTCACGAATCACATGACTAGTAGTTGGTAATTTCCTTCTTTAGCCCATTTTACAGATGAGGAAACCGAGGCAAACAAGGTGAAGTGGCTTACCCAGGGTCACATGGCTAGTAAGTTTTTAAGGTCAAATTTGAACTCAGGTCTTCTTGATTCTAAGTCTATTGCTCTATCTATTGTACCACTTAGCTGTTCCCCTGTGTGTTATTATTATCTCTATTTTGCAAATAAGGAAATTGAGGCAAACATCAATGAAGTGACATCTCGGTGCTTAGCACAGTGCCTGGCATGTAGTAAGTACTTAATAAATATTTGTTGACTTAACCAAAAAGAAAAGGAAAAAAAAATCTATGGGTGTTTTTAAAGCTATTAGTTTGTTACAGCTGGGTAACATGGTATATGTGTATCTATATGATGTTAATCTACATCTATTTCTGCCTATATCCATATATTAGATATTAGATAATAGCCATTATCTGGCAGAAGAGAAAGAAAGATGAAGGTAATGTGTTAGAGGAAAAGACTTCATTTTAAGTCTGGGACGGAGAGCCACAAGAGTGAGACCTTAGGAGACCACCAAGTTCCACCCTCTCATGTCACTGGCAAGGGAAGTGAGGTCCAGAGCTATAGTATGGCCAAAATTTGAACCCAGAGCTTCAGAGGTCAGATTCTTTGCACCACACTGTCTCAGGCTTCCAAAAGGTTAGTCATTCGAGCCACAGTAAAAAATGAAATAGTGACTTGGAAAGTTATGGGAAAAAATCTTATAATGATGTTCTTTTAACAGCTTCCATCATCAATTTCCTCTACTCCATGAGTCCATCCTGCTGCTTAATTGTAAACAACGAGTCTGCCACCTGGCTCCATGACATCAGCCCGGCTCCATCAATTACACTTCATGGCACGTTGGATATGGGAGGAGGAGGGATGCGATAGGCAGCCAAGCATTGGACACCAGCAGCTCTATGATCCCAGAGTGAGGCGGTAGGTTTTACTCTCCCATGGAGGGGAAGAGTGATACTTAGAGAGTCATGACTTTTTGGGGGATTAGATGGGACATTGGAGGATATCTGGTCCAACTTATACCTGGAAGGAAGGAAGGGAGGGAGGGAAGAGAAAAGGAAGAGATGAAGAGGGAAAGAAGGAAGAAAGGAAAGAAGGAAGGATGGAAGAGATAAAGTAAATGAAGAAGGAAGGAAGGAAAGAAAGGAATAGAGATAGAAGGAAGGAGGGAAGAAAGGGAGGAAGAAGGAAGGAAAGAAGGAAGGGAGGAAGAGAGGAAGAAAGATGAAAGGAAGGATGGGAGAGATGAAAGAAGGAAGTAAATGAAGAAGGAAGAAAGAAGGGAAGAGATATAGCAGGAAATAAGGAAGGAAGGGAGGAGGAGGGAAAGAAAGAAGGAAGGAAGGCTGGAAGAAGTAAATGAAGAAGGAAGGAAGGAAAGAAAAGAATAGAGATAGAAGGAAGGAGGGAAGAAAAGGAGGAAGAAGGAAGGGAGGAAGAGAGAAAGATGGAAGGAAGGATGGGAGAGATGAAGGAAGGAAGTAAATGAAGAAGGAAGGAAGAAAGAAGGGAAGAGATGTAGCAGGAAATAGGGAAGGAAGGGAGGAAGAGGGAAAGAAAGAAGAAGGAAGGCTGGAAGAAGTAAATGAAGAAGGAAGGAAGGAAAGAAAGAAGAAATGAGAAGTAGAAGGAAGTAGGGAAGGAAGGGAGGAAGAGGGAAAGAAAGAACGAAAGAAGGAAGGAAGGATAGGAGAGATGAAGGAAGGAAGAGAACAAGGAAGGAAAGAAAGAAGGGATGAAAAAAAGAAGGAAGGGATGAAGGAAGAAAGGAATGAAAAAAGAAAGGAAGATGAGGAGGAACAAAGAAGGAAGAAAGAAGGAAGAAAACAGGCATTTTTAAGTGTTAGCTATTAACACACAGTAAGTGGCACGATATTAAGCACAGGGGATTCAAATAACACCCCCAAAAGAAGTATGGTCTTATATTCCAGAGGGGAAAGAAGAGATCATAAAAGAGAACTAAAAACTGGGGGTGGGGCAGAGGAGGTAATTGGGGGCATGATTTTGAAGTTCAGAGAGTCAGGAACAGGGCCAGGAGGAGCTTGGAGGCAGATTAGACTGGGCCCCTTTACAAAATGGAGTCTCCAGAAGGAACTCATTAATGGAAGAAGGGGTTCTCCAGGGGAGGCTGGTGCTGGTTATGAGTATGTTGTGGTACAGACATTGGTTCTGAAATCCAGAGAAAGTCAGGAACAGGGCTGGGAGGAGGAATGAAAGGAAATCTCTGCTATAAGAAGCCCACCAAGTATTATGCTACTTCTGCTTGAATCCCTCCAGGGAAGGAGAACTCACTACCTACTGAGGCAGTCTCTTCTATTTTAGGATGGGTCTCACTATTAGGAAATTTTTCTGATAATAAGATCAAATTTGCCCTGTTGCTCTTGGTTCTATCTGCTTGGTCCAAATGGAACTTCGGCATGATATTCTTTGAAATACTTGAAGATGATCATTATATCCTCCTCACTCTCCCCACAATCTCTTTTTCAAGCTAAGTCTCCCCCATTTCTTTTCTTTTTTCTTTCTTTCTTTTTTTTTGGTCTGAGGCAATTGGGGTTAAGTGACTTGCCCAGGGTCACACAGCTAGGAAGTGTTAAGTGTCTGAGGTCAGATTTGAACTCAAGTCCTCCTGACTTCAGGGCTGGTGCTCTATCCACTGCACCACCTAGCTGCCCCACATTTCTTTAATTTATCTTCACATGGCATAAAATCAAGGTTCTTCCCTATTCTGGTTATTCTCCCTAGGTAATCAATGTTCTTTTTAAACTGTGATATCGAGGATTGAGTCCCTACTCTCCCTGTGTTCTGGCACATCCGTATTTCTGGCAGCTCTTTTTTTGTTTTTGATAGAATTATCATTTTTATTATATTAGCTTGCCTAGCCATAAACAATTGATGTTTTCCCCAATTGTTTCCCCAAATGTTCCCCAAAAGTGTTTTGTAATTGTCTTCATATAGTTCTTTGGTTTGTGTTGGCAAGTAGATCTCCAAGTATTTTATTTTGTCTACAGTAATTTTAAATGGAATTTCTCTTTTTCTTGCTGATGGGCTTTGTCAGTAATATATAGAAACGCTGAAGATTTGTGTGGGTTTATTTCATATCCGGCAACTTTGCTGAAGCTGTGAATTATTTCAAGTAGGCTTTTGGATGATCCTCTAGGATTTTCTAAGTAGACCATTATTATCATCTGCAAAGAGTGATAGTTTTATCTCCTCATTGCCTACTCTAATTCCTTTAATTTCTTTTTCTTCTCTTATTGCTAAAGCCAACATTTCTAGTACAGTACGAATAATAATGGTGACAACGGGCATCCTTTTTTCACCCCATCTTTTTGAGAATGCATCTAGCTTCTCCCCATTATAAGTAATGCTTGCTAGTGGTTTTAGATAGATGATGCTTATGATTTTAAGGAAAACTCCATTTGCTCTTATGCTCTCTAGTGTTTTTAATAGGAATGAGTGCTACATTTTATCAAAAGCTTTTTCTGTGTCTATTAAGATTATCATATGATTTCTGTTAGTTTTGATATTGATATGGTCAGTTATGTCCATAGTTTTCTTTATATTGAACCAGCCCTGTATTCCTGGTATAAATCTACTTGGTTATGGTATGTTATTGATGATAAGTTATTGTCTGGGAGCTCTTATAAGACAGTGATATCCCATTGGCTTTTGTAGCTGTCACATCAACTCCTGCCTTATCTTGGGCTTGTAACCCCCAAAAAACTTTTTTTTTGTGACTACTGTCTAATCAGATCTCCCCTTGTCTTGTGCTTTTGACGCTGAATTTCATTTATTTATTTATTTGTTTGTTTATTATTAATACACATTGCTTTATGAATCATGTTGGGAAAGAACAAATCAGAACAGAAGGGAAAAGGCAGGGAGAAGAAAAAAAAAAACAGAAAAAAAGAAGTGAACATAGCATGTATTGATTTACATCCAATTTCCATAGATTTTTTTTTTCTGGATGCAGATGGTAATTTCTATCCAAAGTCTATTGGGATTGCCTTGGAGACATTAAGTTTTTGGACCCAAAGGTAAGACTTTCCATTGATTCTGAGAACAGAGATTCATCTGAACTGAATGGAATGATGAGCTTTGTCACCCTTAATAAAAAAAGCAAGTGAAGACTCTTGTGCTGGGGGCTAGAGTACCCATTCTCCTGGGAGTGGGGGAGGTGAGGCTGAGGGGGTAAGAAGGAGGGGAGGGGAAGGGAGGGGAAGGGAGAGAAGGGCAGGGCAGGGAAGGGGAGGGGAGGGGATGGGATGAGAGACTCAAGCCTTTGTCAAATCAAAAGAAAAGGAAAACACTTGATTTTTCTTGGAGAGGGGGGAGAGGATGAGACACTGTTGAACCATCATAGGACAGTCTGGCTTGTCACTAACTAGCTGTGTGGCCTGGGGCGGATTTCCCTGGGCTTCATTTACAAAATAAGGGGTTGGGAGAAGATAATCTCTAGTTTGTGCTAACATTCTATGATTATCCAGAACCCTGCTAACCAGAACCCTCAATTAAATGGAAATGAATTCTGCATTTTTAGGAGAGAAAAGCAAATGACTACATAATAATCTATTCATGGAATTTATTATAAAAAGTTCTTTTCCTTCAAATGTCCTGGTGTAAATCTTCATTTAGTTCAGTGTCCTCTATCATTTATATCTAATCACTAATATGTGTTATGAAAGACCTGGAAATTGCTAAATCCTCTATCTGAAAAGAAGAGAAGATCATTTCTGACATATTATACTTATTAAGATATGACAGTGTGCTGTACAATCAATCCAGAAACATTTACTAAGAATATGCTATGTCTGGTTGTACCAGACCCAAAACTATATTATAAAGCAGTGGTCTTCAAAACCATTTGGTATTGGCTTAAAAATAGAGTAGTTGATCAGTGGAATAGGTTATGTTCACAAGACACAATAGTCAATGACTATAGTAATCTACTGCTTGATAAACCCAAAGACCCCAGCTTTTGGGATAAAAACTCACTATTTGACAAAAACTGCTGGGAAAATTGGAAAATGGTATGGCAGGAACTAGGCATTGACCAATATCTAACTCCCTTTACCAAGATAAGGTTGAAATAGATTTATGATTTAGACATAAAGAGTGATACTTTTTTTTTTTTTTTGCTGAAGCAATTGGGGTTAAGTGACTTGCCCAGGGTCACACAGCTAGGAAGTTTCTGAGATCAGATTTGAACTCAGGTCCTCCTGACTTCAGGGCTGGTGCTCTATCCACTGTGCCACCTAGCTGCCCGAGAGTAACACTTTTTAGGAGAACAAGGGATAGTCTACCTCTCAGATATGTGGAGAAGGAAGAAATTTATGGCCAAAGAAGAACTAGAGCACATTATGAAATGCAAAATGGATAATCTTGATTATGTGAAATTAAAAAGGTTTTCTACAAACAAAACCAATGCAGACAAGATTAGAAGGGAAGCAGAAAACTAGGAAAAAATTTCTATATCCAAGGATTCTGATAAAAGCTTTATTCCTGAAATATATAAAGAAGAATACAAACCATTCTCCAATTGATAAATGGAGATAAAGATGAAGAATTTTCAGATGGAGAAACTAAAACCATTTCTAGTCATATGAAAAATGCTCTAAATCACTATTGATTAGAGAAATGCAAATTAAGATTACTCTGAGGTACCACTACACACTTCTCAGACTGATTAAAATGACAGGAAAAAATAATGATAAATGTTGGAGGGGATGTGGGAAAACTGGGCTACTAATATATGGTTGGTGGAGTTGTGAACTGATCTGGAGAGCAACTAGGCCCAAAGGGCTATCAAATTGTGCATACTCTTTGGTCTGGTAGTGTCTCTACTGGGTCTGTATCCCAAAGAGAGCATAAAGGAGGGAAAGGGACCCACATGTGCAAGAATGTTTGTGGCAGCCCTTTTTGTAGTGGCAAGAAATTGGAAACTGAAGGGATGCCCATCAATTGGAGAGTGGCTGAATAAGTTATGGTATATGAATGTTATGGAATATTATTGTTCTGTAAGAAACGACCAGCAGGATGATTTCAGAAAAGCCTGGATTTCAGACTTGCATGAGCTGATGCTGAGTGAAATGAGCAGAACCAAGAGAACAGTATACAGAGCAACAAGATTGTGTGATGATCAACTGTGATGGACTTGATTCTTTTCAACAATGAGGTGATTCAGGCCATTTGTGATGGAGAGCCATCTGCATCCAGAAAGACGATTGTGGGGACTGAATGTGAATCACAGTATAGCATTTTCATCTTTGTTGTTGTTTCCTTGCTTTTGTTTTTGTTTTTCATTTTTTTTTCCTTTTTGATTTGATTTTTCTTGTGTAGCATGATAATGATGGAAATATGTATAGAAGAATCGCACATGTTTAACCTATATTGGATTACTTGCTGTCTAGGGGAAAGGGTGGGGAGAAGGGAAAGAGAAAAATTTGGAACACAAAGGTTTTTGTTTTTATTTATTTATTTATTTATTTATTTTTGTTAAAGCTTTTTATTTACAAAACACATGAATGGATAATTTTTCCACATAGACCCTTGCAAAACCTTCCATTCCAAATTATTCCCTCCTTCCCCCCAACCCCTCCCCTAGATGCAGGTAGTTCAATACATGTTAAATATGTTAAAATATATGTGAAATCCAATATATGTATACATATTCATACAGTTATCTTGCTGCACAAGAAAAATCAGATCCAGAAGGAAAAAAAAACTGAGAAAGAAAACAAAATGCAAGCAAACAACAGAGAGAGTGAGAATGTTATTTTGTGGTTCACACTCAGATCCCACAGACCTCTCCCTGGGTGTAAATGGCTTTCTTCATCACTGAACAATTGGAACTGGCCTGAATCATCTCATTGTTGAAAAGAGCCACATCCATCAGAATTGATCATCATATGATCTTGTTGCCATGTACAATGATCTCCTGGTTCTGCTCATTTCACTCAGCATTAGTTCATGCAAGTCTCTCCAGGTCTCTCTGAAAACATCCTGCTGGTCGTTTCTTATAGAACATGACATTCATATACCATAATTTATTCAGCCATTCTCCAATTGATGGGCATCCACTCAGTTTCCAGTGTCTTGCAGCTACAAAAAGGACTGCCACAAACACTTCTGGACATGTGGGGCCCTTTCCTTCCTTTATGATTTCTTTGGGATATAAGCCCAATAGAAACACTGCTGGGTCAAATGGTATGCACAATTTGATAACTTTTTGTGCATAGTTCCAAAATGCTCTCCAGAATAGTTGTATCTGTTCACAATTCCACCAACAATGCATCAGTGTCCCAGTTTTCCCACATCCTCTTCAACATTCATCATTATCTTTTTCTGTCATTTTAGCCAATCTGACAGGTAGGAACACAAAGTTTTGCAGGGGTTAATGTTGACAACTATTTTTGCATAAATTTTGAAAATAAAAAGTTATTATTAAAAAAAGAAAATATTATAACCACAAAAAGAGTATATCATGTGGACACTGGATATACAGTAAGCCAAAAAGCATTTATTAACCCCTCCTATGTGCCAGGAGGGCAGCTTGATGGCACAGCAGATAGAGCATTAGGTCTGGGGTGAAGAAGATCTGAGTTCAAATTCAGCCTCAGACACTTACTATCTGGGTGACCCTGGGCACTTTACTCTGTTTGCCTCAGTTTCCTCATCTGAAAAATGTGTGAGAGAAGGAAATGGCTAACCATTCCAATATCTCTGCCAAGAAAACCCCACGTGGGGCCATATAGAGTAAGACACAATTGAAATGACTGAATAGCAACAAAGGTACCAGGCACTGGGCTAAGTGCAGGGGATACAAAAAAGGACAAAAAGATAGTTCTTGTCCTCAAGGAGCATACAGTCTAATACAAAGTCAGAAATGAAAGAATCCTTGACCTTAAGGAGTTTTCATTCTATCCAAGAGATTTTAGAAAAACATTTCTGCCAATTAAAAACAAAAAGGATGTTCTGGTGAGCCTTTAGTCATCAAAAGACAAAACAGCAACAATCTAAGCAGATTCTCCTAGGTCTGAAGAAAAGCCCAGAAATTCCAGTTTCACTTCCATATTTATCATTTGCTGATCTCATGACTTTGGACTGCTCTTATAAACTCTCTACCTATATTTCTTTTCTTTCTTTCTTTCTTTCTTTCTTTCTTTCTTTCCTTCTTTCTTTCTTTCTTTCTTTCTTTCTTTCTTTCTTTCTTTCTTTCTTTCTTTCTTTCTTTCTTTCTTTCTTTCTTTCTTTCTTTCTTTCTTTTTTTTTGCTGAGGCAATTGGGGTTAAGTGACTTGCCCAGGGTCACACAGCCAGGAAGTATTAAGTGTCTGGGGCCAAATTTGAACTCAGGTCCTCCTGACTTCAGAGGACTTCAGAGCTGGTGCTCTATCCACTACACTAACTAGCTGCCCCCTCTACCCATATTTCTTTATCTCTGAAATGGAGTTAACAATAAGGCTTTTATCAGTTCAATTTCCTCACTTTACAGATGAGGAAACTGAGATTCAAGTTACTTGGCCAGAATCAGACAGAATGTGGGGCAGGATTTAAATGAAGGAAACAAACATTTATTGAGCACCTACTATATCCCAGGACTGTGCTAATTGCTGGGGAAATAAAAAGAGGCAAAAACAATATTTGATCTTAGGGGGCTCATAATCTAAAGGAGAACATGTGCAAATGACTATATATAAAAATGATATGTATGGAGTAAATTGGAGATGATCTCAGGGGGAGGAAAAGCATTGATCTTGAGAGGGACTGGGAAAGATTTGAAGAAGGTGGGATTTTAGCTGGGACTTGAAGCAAGCCAGGGAAGCCAGGAGTGAAGGAAGGAGAGTAAAATGAAAATGATTGTGTGGTAAGAAATGATGAATTCAAGAAGTATGGAGAAACCTGGGAAGATTGGTATCAATCAATGAATAAGTATTTATTTAGCACCTACTATGTATCAGGCACTATGCTAAGTTCTGGGGCTACAAAGAGCAGCAAAAGACAGTTCCTGCCTTCAAAGAGCTTCCAATCTAATGGAGGAGGCTACATACAAAGGAACATGTACAAATCAACTAGATATAAAATAAGAAAGAGATAATCAATAGAGGGAAGGCACTAGAATTAAGAAAGCCTGGGAAAGGCTTCCTGTAGATGGTGGGATTTTAGTTGAAACAAGGAAGGAAGCCAGGAGCATCCCAGCCAGGGAAAATGACTGGCACTGAGAACTCAGAACAGTCAGGAGTTTTACTTGTAGAGGAGTCAAGAGTAAGACTGAAGAGGTAGGCCCTGGGTTATTTGACTGTTAAACAGAAGTTTTTGCATTAGCCACTGGAGCTAAGGGGAAGGATTGTATGAAGGGTCTTGCATTGTAGGAAAATCTCTTTATGGCTGAATGGAGAATGGATCGAAGTGGGGAGACAGGTAAAACTCCCAGCAGTTATTGCAATAGTCCAAGTATGAGATGATGAGGACCCTCCCCTAGAGGGATGATAGGAGAGAAGGGAACATATCAAAGAAATGTTGCAGACTGGATATGGGAGGTTGGCAGGTGTGTGAGAGATAGTGAGAATTCAACAGTTACACTTAGCTTGGGACTTGGAGGATGGTGTTGCCCTCAACAGTAAGAGGGAAATTAGGAAGAGGGAGCAAGATAATGAATTCAGTTTTGGACATGTTGAGATTAAGATGTCTAATGGATATCCAGTTAGAGATATCTGAAAGGCAATTCGGTAGAGATAAATTGGGAAATCATCAACATAGAGATGGTAATTAAGTCCCACAGAGCTAATGAGATCACCAAATAAAATGGTGTTTAAGGGGAAAAAAGAAGACAAGAAAAGGACCCCTATGGTTAGTGGGAGAGATTTGGAGAAGAAAAGGGATAGTTAAATGGGCAGGAGAACCAGTTGTCCTGAAAACCTAGAGAAGAAGAAAATCAAAGAAAAAACCATTTATGAGGCAGCTAGGTGGCACAGTGGATAGAGCATCAGCCCTGAAGTCAGGAAGACCTGAGTTCAAATCTGACCTCAGACACTTAACACTTCCTAGCTATGTGACCCTGGGTAAGTCACTTAACTCCAATTGCCTCAGCAAAAAGCAAAAAAAAAAAAAAAAGACCATTTATAAGAATGGTTGTTGTTATTTGTCCTGTATTCCCAGAGAGGACCATGACATCAGGGAGGTGATGCTGTGATATATTGGATTTAAGTGGGGGAAGGTTATGCAAGGTGTCCTCCAGAGCCATGGGTGGTCCAGTGGCCAGCTATAGATCAGGATGACTGGAGACAGCCCTGGATGCAGAGGGAGAATGAATGGTTGTAGAAGAAAGAAGTAGAGAAAAGAGAATCCCATAGGCATTGACCGCAGCAATGGAAATGAAGAAATCTCTAGAAGGAAATCAGACTGAGAAACTGGAAAGCCAGCTAAGGCCCAGAGAACAGAGGATAAAATAGAAAACCTCTTCCTTCCCAGAAGCAATGTGCTAGGTTATTAGGAAAGAACAGTGTAGACACTGTCATTGCAAACATCGCATCCAATGACATTGTATGTCATTGCAACAGTAAGCTTTACCATTTTAATCGTTCCCTTTGTCAGTCAATCCTCAGCATTGATTACAAGTCAGCTTTGTGCCAGGCCATGCCCTAGGTTTTTTTGTCCTTTAGAAATTTTCAATCTTGTCCAACTCTTTATGACCCCACTTGGGGTTTTCTTGGCGGAGATCCTGGAGCAATTGTCCACTTCCTCCTCCAGCTCATTTTACAGATGGTGAAGTGGCTTGACCAGGTCACACAGCTGGTAAGTAGCTGAGGCTGGATTTGAACTTGGGAGGATGAGTCTTCATGACTCCAGACTCAACCTTCCATCCACTTCCCCACCTAGCAGCCTTGTTCTAGGCTTTAGGCACACTAAAGCAAAAACGAAAAGTCAAAAGGTTCAATTTGGAGATCGGGACATGGTAAAGTGAATGCATAATAAAGACAAAAGGCATCAATGCGACTTTAAAAATAAAACAACAGGAGACGGTTTGATGAGATGGCCTCTGAGGGACCCCTCAGCTGTAAATCTGTGCTCGTATGGCAGATTCCTATTTATTGCATGGACTCCTGGAAAACCAGTTAACACCCAGAAAGGAGATGGTAAAACATATTATGTCTTCCCTCTAAGAAGTAGGTGGCAGAGCATTTCTGCTTTCCTCTGGAGAACTCTCTGAAAAGACCACAACACTGAAAGCCATTGAGGGCACAGGGCCCTTGTCCAGATTCCAAAGCTCTTAATTTCCTGCCCCGATCAAACTAGAAAAATGTTTTAAAGTTTGGGTCACTGGTATTCTTATATTTCAAGGAAAAAAAAAACACACTAAATTTTGAGTGTTGGGGCCAGAGAGTAATTGAAACCTTCAGGATCTTCCCATGTGGGGAATGGTGATGTTGGGGAGGGATCTTTTGAATTTCCTCCTGATGAGTCCCAGATGAGTGCTGGGCCCGGTCTCAAACAGTGCCAAACTCTTTGCAGGTGACGGACGCCATGTTGCTCATTGGATATATCCGGGCTTGCAGAATTTGACCAATCAATCCTTCTTCTCCTTACTTTGCTGGTGGCCTGGGTCTTAATCCCTTTCTGGAATAGCAGAAATGCTTAGGAAGGACCCATTACCTGGACAGAATGAATGCTGGGATGGGGGAGAGGAGGAATTCCTTTCCTATTCCCATGTCAATTGATCGATAATTCTGGAGTCCTGCTGCTGCAATGGGAGCAGCAGATGTTATTAATGGGAATCAAGTCATCCAGCCCATGAGAGGAAGTCTGGATATTAGCTCTGGAAATGCCAGGTTTGCCGCCTTTTGAGTATGGATGGATTTTTGAAATATCAAGGCAGGCTTGATTCTGAATTCTGAACACTGCTTCTGATCCTTCTGATCTAGAAGAGAAGACTCAGAGAGAAGAGAATCTTTCCTTTTTAATCGTCTAAGCAACCATCCATCAGTGCTTAATAATAACAGCTAGTGTTTATGTAGCTTCTTAAGGCCCACAAAATGTTTTCTGGGTGTTATTTACTTTGAAGTTCATAACAACCCAGCAAGGTAGGTACGATTAATATTCTCCTTTTATAGATGAGGCAATTGAGACATTAAGTAACTTCCTCAGAGTCACTTAGTTAAAGTATCTGAATTGTATTTGAACTCAAGTCTTTCTAACTTCAAAATTTTCAGGCTATACAATGAACCACCCTAGCATCTGGAGGGATCCCTTCCTGCCTCTTTAGGGAAAGTTATAACATTGGACTGTGCCGAGACCATTAAATTTTTTTTTTTGGGAAAAAAAAGCCACTATTGATGGTTTTTGATTTTTTTGATTTTCAATTTTTTATTGAAGTTTATTTATTTATTTATTTATTTTTTTGCTGAGGCAATTGGGGTTAAGTGACTTGCCCAGGGTCACACAGCTAGGAAGTGTTAAGTGTCTGAGACCAGATTTGAACTCAGGTCCTCCTGACTTCAGGGCTGGTGCTCTATCCACTGCGCCATCTAGCTGCCCCCAGTTTTTTTATTTTTAAAATACATGCAAGGATAATTTTGCAACATTGACCCTTGCAAAACTTTGTGTTCCAATTTTTCCCTCTTTACCCTCACCCCTCCCCTAGATGGCAAGTAATTCAATATATATTAAACATGGTAAAATATATGTAAATCCAATATAGGCAAACATATTTATACAATTATCTTGCTACACAAGAAGAATCAGATCAAAAAGGAAGAAAACAAAATACAAGCAAACGACAACAAAAGAAATGAAAATGCTATGTTGTGATCCACATTCAGTCCCCACAGGCCTCTCTCTGGGTGCACATGACTCTCTTCATCATAAGATCATTGGAACTAGTTTGAAACATCTCATTGTTGAAGAGAGCCATGTCCATCAGAACTGATCATCGTATGATCTTGTTGTTGCTGTGTACAATGATCTCCTGGTTCTGCTCGTTTCACTCAGCATCAGTTCATGCAAGTCTCTCCAGGCCTCTCTGAAATCGTCCTGCTGGTCGTTTCTTACAGAACAATAATATTCCATAACATTCATATACCATAATTTATTCAGCCACTCCCCAACTGATGGGCATCCATTCAGTTTCCAGTTTCTAGCCACTACAAAAAGGGCTGCCACAAACATTTTTGCACATGTGGGGCCCTTTCCCTCCTCTAAGATCTCTTTGGGATATAAGCCCAATAGAAACACTGATGGGTCAAAGGGTATGCACAGTTTGATAACTTTTTGAGCATAGTTCCAGATTGCTCTCCAGAATGGTTGGATCTGTTCACAGTTCCACCAACAATGTATCAGTGTCCCAGGTTTCCCACATCCCCTTCAACATTTGCCAATATTTTTTCCTGTCATCTTTGGCTTTTGATTTTTATATGTTAGTTATTTCTAGGTCTTCCTCAAAGCAACAATTCTCCCTTTGTGAAAAGAAAAGAACTTCAAAGGATCTGAATTCAAATCCCATCTTTGTTAGTCAACATATGGTGCCTACTATGTGCCAGGCACTATGCTAAGGGCTGGAATTACAAAAAGAGCAATAGACTGTCCCTGCCCACAAAGAATGGGGGAGGTGGTAGCTAACATTTATATAGTGCCCATTATGTGCAAGGCACTGCGCTTAGTGCTTTCCATTTGAACACCACCACAATCCTGGGAGAGGAGTGGTGCATTACTCCCACTTTTCATTTGTGGTGACTTGCCCAGGATCATACAGCTAGACAATTCTGGGACTGCATTTGAATTCAGGTCTTGCTGATTTTAAGCCTAGCTCTCTGACCACTAAGCCACCAGCTGGCTATTATATGACACTGGCTAAGTTACTTCACTTCTCTAGTCCTCAGATTAGTAAAACCAAAGCCCTAGAGCTCTTCTGAGGTCATGGAATCAAAACAACTCAAAGGAGGGAAATAACTACATAGGGTAATTAAGTCACTAGCCAGATAGGTTGGTCATCCGAGGCAGGATTTGAATCTGGGTCGGTCCTCTGATTCCACAGCCAGGGGAAAAAAAAATCTGAAACCACACTGGCTCCCTCATTTGCAAAATGAGGGGAGAGTAGCTGACCCCTGGGGTTCCTTTTGTACATCTGTGACACAGTGACTCCATCTGACAGCGCATGCAACATTCCACACCCATAGTCCCCCACCCCTTCAAGGAAAAGAGAGATGTACATTTTCTCATCTCTTTTTCCTGGGCCAAGAATGGTGTAGACCCCACCCTTTTGCATGCATTTAGCTTTTTGGCTCTTCCTAGGGACTTTCAATGGTCAGATCTGCCAAGGACTATTATTCTGTATGTTCAGAGGAGCCTGGTCCAACCCAAAGCCTTCTTAACTTCTGAATAGTATTCAACTAATTCCCCTAAGTGGAAAAACCTTACAGCTGCAGCATCGAGTGGTTTCATGGGAGCCAAGACACACTACTGGGTGGAGTGACCTCTTTAAGGCAGTCTTCACTGAAGCTGGGAGGTTACAGGATGGAAGCAGATGGACTTTGAGGTCCTTTCCCTCACTGGATCTGGAATTCTGCGGTCTTGTCATAAGAGCAGCCTCAGTGGGATTAACTGACCTTGGTGACTCCCGTCCCGTGGCCACAGGTATTCCTACCATCCTTCTGCCTTGACCGATGTCTTTTTTTAATCCAAGATGTCCCACAGCCCCACCTTCTGAAGAGCCCTGGGTCCACAGAGGCCCCAGAATGGCGTCATGGATCAAACACTTGGAGTTGGGAAGATCCAAATCTGGCTTCAGACACATTAGCTGCAGGACTCCAGGCAGGGGATTGGACCCGATGACCTCAAAGGTCATGGACTTTCTAGCTCTGTGATCTTATGATCATTCTGGGGCTTTGCAAAATGTGATGGGCACTGAGACGAGGATTCCACTCAACATGGGTCTTTTCATTGATTCAGCTCCAACCACAGCCAGACTGGGCAGGGACGCTGACTCTGAGGTCCACTAGAGGGTGCCATCCACCTCCTCAAACATTGGAAACTGACCCTAGGCAATCCACCATTATGGAGAATGGGATGGCCAGGCCAGTTCAGTCCAACAAACATATGTGAAGTGCCTACTGTGTGCTGGGCAATGGAAAGAGAAGGGCAAATGCTTTCCACAAGGAAAAACATGGTTACAGAGAAGCAAATGGAAAATAGAGACAAAGTAATTAGACTGGAGAAGCCCCAAAGTGGGGGAAATGGGGAAAGGATTCATGTAGGAGGTTGTCCTTGACTGATCCAGGAAGGGACTCTTTCTAAAGGGCAGAGGTGGGGGAGATACAAGGGAGAGGTGGAAGGGTGGGACTGCAGCCAGGTAAGAAAGGGCTGGAGATGCCCCAGTCTTTGCTGGGCAGTCTTTGCACAGAGACAGCAGGTGGACCCCCTTCTTCTATGAGAGGATGTCTCACTGTCTGATCCTGGAGGATGCCATCACTCCTTAAATGGCTGACAATGGTGGAATTCTCTCCTTTTCTCGTTCCTTTCCCTTTCTCCATCTCTCTGTCTGTTTCTCCCCCTACTTCTCCTCTCTCTCTCTCTTTCTCTCTCTCTCTCTCTCTCTCTCTCTCTTTCTCTCTCTCTCTCTTTCTCTGTCTTTCTCTCTCTCTCTGAATCTCTTTCCTTCTCTCTCCAACCTGTTCCAAAAATCTTAGTGCAGGTTAAAGCTTCATTAGAATAAAACTGCACTGTGAGTGCACTTTAGTCTTTTTTCTTTTAATCCTTAGTCATTTTGCTCTACACTTTATGACTATAACATATAGTAAATACTGTGCTATAGAATAACACATATATAGTATATAAAAATATACATAATAAATAGAAATATTTTTGTTTATTCTTTTAAAAACTTATTCATGTCTTTCATTTTTATATTGCTTTTCTTTCTTTCTTCCTTTCTTTTAAAGGGGCAATTCAAGTTAAGTGACTTGTTTAGGATCACATAGCTAATAAGTATGTTGAGTCTGGATTTGAATTCAAATTGTTCTGACTCCAGGGCCAGTACTCTCTTCACTGAATCACCTAAAATGAAAAATTATTTTCATTTTCAAACATATTGCTCCCCTTCTCTTCCTCGGAGGGCCACCTCTTATAATGAAGAATAAAAGCACAATTCTGTAAACTCTTCAATCCATTGGAGGGAGCCAGACATTCTGAAGCCCAGTAGAATCCTTTCCTAATTGCCCCCTTCTCCTACCTTGTAGTGTGTGTGTGTGTGTGTGTGTGTGTGTGTGTGTGTTTTGTATATATGCCCCTTGAAGTCAGAAACTTTTACCTTTTTCTTTGTCTCAGGCTTAGGATAGTGCTTGTTAAATGGTAGGGGTTTAATAATACCTAATAATTTAAGTGAATAAATGAAGAAAACAAATTTATTTGTTCAGTTAGTCCACAGCATTAATTAAGTGACTCCTATGTTCCAGTCATTGTACTAAGCATCCAGGGATACCAAGAAAGGTCAAAACAGTTTCTGACCTTAAAGAGCTCCCAATCTAAGGGGAGAAATGGCATGCAAACAAGAAGTAGACAGGATAAATTGGAGGCAGTAATCAGAGGGAAAGCACTGTTATTAAGGAGGATTGTTGTTACCTCTGACCTCTGGTCAAATTAACAAGCATTTATTAAGCACCTACTGTTTGCCAAAGAAGAGGAGCTCCCAATCTAATAGGGGAGACACGACGAAAATAAGTACATATTTTAAAAAATGGGGCAGATTGGTAGACCTCAGCTCGAGAAGACCTGGGTTCAAATTCAGTCTCAGAAACATTTTGGCTGTGTGATCCGGGACAAGTCACTTCATCCTGTTTGCCTCAGTTTCCCCATCTGTGAAATCAGCTGAAGAAGGAAATGGCAAATGACTCTCACATTTTTGCCAAGAAAACTCCAAATAGGGATCATGAAGAATCAGACACAACTGAAAAATGACAGAACAGAAACAAACAAGGTAGAGGCAAAATAATATTCAAAAAATATCAAAAACCATTTTTGATAAAAAAAATTTTAAAATCACAGAAACAGAAATGACTTCATTTTTAGTTTCCAAAATGACCCAAACTGGTTTGATTGATTTTTTCCCCCTAAAAATTGGTAGACAAAGGAAAATACTGAATAATTCTTCTTTATTTCAGTTTAAAGTAAAGTCACTGGGAACCTGGAAGGTGTGATCTAGAGAGGAATTGGATCTGAACATTTGATGCAAACTCAGTATTATAGGCTTCCTTTAAAAAAAAAAAAAGCAGTATAGCTACACAAACTCTGCCAAACACAGGAACAGCTGCTATTCCAAGAAACTCCATCAATTTTTTTTTCTTGGTAACTGTGGGTTTCTATGAGGTCAGAATGGAGACTATTACAAATGCTTTCACCTGGACAAATTTTGGGCTCCATTCGTCTCTCCCAAGGCAATTCTTGATAAGAGTTGTCTTGGGGCCTCGATACTACCTAAGCAGCCTTCGTGAGGCTCTGGAAGGCAAAGAAAGAAGGCAAGTTGGGCTTCCACTGGAGAAGGGATGGTTGGGGGGGGGGTGAGCGAGGGGCTCAGCCAGGAGAGAACAGAAGGAAGAAACTGTGGAAAGGGACACCCAGGGACTCACACTGGAGTACCTGGCTGACAGAGACAGAGGCTTTATGGGAATTACAGTAAGGCATCACAGGTGTGGGGATGTGGGTGGGGGAGACCTATCAGTGAGAGGAGAGGAATAATTATAGAATTAGCAACAATAATACAAGGGCTACCTGGGTTCTACTTCCACCATCCTGGCTGTCTCACTTAAACCTTTCATTTCTCCAGACAACGGTCTCTAAAGACTAGAAGTATCAGATAGAACATTTTCCATCCTTAATACAATCAGCCAGTGAATGTTTGGTAAGCATCTACTATGTGCCAGACAAAGATACACAAAGGGGAACAAGACAATACCTGCCCTCCAGGAGCTTACAATCTTATGGGGAAAAAAAACATGCAGACAAATACACACAAAGTAATTTCCGTCCGTTATCTCATTTCATCCTGGAAGCAGGTGAGAGAGGTACTAGAGGGATTATTGTCCTTATTTTACAGGTTGTAGAACTTTCCATGTTCACACAGCTGGTAAATGTCCTTGGAGGGATTCACACTCGGGTCTTCAGAACTCCAAATCTAGCACGAAAAACCATTTGTAGAATTTTTGTTTGGGGATCTGGATTTTTAACTTTCACCACCAGAGTTAAGCTGTCCCATGACATCTAAAAGAAATTCAGAATTTGATCTCGTGCCTGGAAATGGTAGTTCCTTGGGTGTTTTTTGTGTTGACAAGCTTCATTAAGGTTACATGGCTCTCCTGCCTCATGCAATTTATAATGACAACACAAACTGATGTTTACATCAGATTCATTTATTCAACTGCCATTTATTAAACACCTACCATGTAAAATGAGCTGGAGAAAGACATGGCAAAGCACTCCAGTATCTCTGCCAAGAAAACCCCAAATAGGGTCATGAAGAGCTAGACACGACTGAAATGGATGAACAACAATTACATGTGCCAAGGACTATTAGCCAGTACAAAATGAAACAGCCCCTGTCCTCAGGGAGCTTATATTCTACTTGGGGGAACATGTTCACAGAGAAGTAAATTCCAAATATATGAAGAGGAAATAGCCAATCACTTGGAGAGAGGAAGCATTAACCCTTGTGGGAATTAGGAAGGACCTCTGCCAGACATGGCCCTTAAACTGAATCTAAAAGGGGGCCTAGGAACTCCAGGAGAGGAAGATGAAGAAGGAAAGCTTTCCAGGTGTGAGACACAGCCTGAGCAAAGGCAGGGAAGTGGTAGATAAAATGTGGATTAAGGGGAAACATAAATTAAGCCACTTTGGTTCCATTTTCTAGCCCAATAAAGTCATCACTTTTCTCCCAATGTTAATTCTACCATATCAATCAATCAGGGCATCTAGGGGGTACAGTGGATAAAGTACCAGGATTAGAGTCAGGAAGAACTGAATTCAAATTTGAACTCAGTCACTTCCTAGCTGTTTGACCCTGAGCATTCACTACACCCTGTTTGCCTCAGTTTCCTCATGTGTCAAATGAGCCGAAGAAGGAAATGGCCAACTGCTCCAGTATCTTTGCTAGGAAAACTCCAAATGGGTTCATGAAGAAGGTAGGGTTTTAGTTGGGACTTAAAGGTAGCCAGGGAGGTCAGTGGTTAGAGCAGAGGAGGTAGGCCTGGGACTGCTCTCAGCCATCACCCCAACCCACCCTGTAACAGAGACATGGGGAGTATTCTACAACTGACATAGTTTAATGATAGAAACTCCAGGGTCACATCATGGAATGATCACGTTTCCTAGTTCTGGCTAGCAGCTCCTGTTTGCCAGGATTTGAATCCATGTGCTTTAGTGCTCTGCCCACTGGACCACCCTGCCTCTTCATCTGTTTTGGCTTGGAATCCTGGATTGGCAAAGGGTCAGAGAAGGAAATGGCAGAAGAGGTCTCCTATGCTCACGTCCACATTTGTGGTAGAAACCCTGACATTTAATTTTGCGCTCATTTAGTGAGGGCTACCAACCAGCCAGCAGAGTTGTCTAAATTGGGGGCAGGAGATGTTGACCCCAATTTTTTTTTCTTTTTTCTGAAGCAGTCCTGGGGTAACCTAAATAGCGTGGCTCAGGGCCAATCAAAGGCAAAGCAGAGGTGCCATATGACAGAGAGAAATGAAACCAAGTGGAGAATATAATATGTAGAGTGGAAAATCCAAGAGGTAGAGAAAAAAAATCTGGTCTCCCCTGGAAAACTTTGCAGAGTCCCTCAAACAGCATTGGGTAAGGATTGCAAATTCCCAGCTCCTTGGGAGAGCCCAGGCCCACCAAGAGATGACACAGATGTGGGCTCAGCCTGATGGGAGAAGCCTCCAGACAAGGACCGTTACTGTAAAGGCATAAAGAGGTCTTGTTAGACTTTTCCTTCTGCTGGGTCTGGCTAGGGTTTTTTTTTTTTTTTTTTTTTTTTTTAATTTTAAGTTGCCACTTTGGAGGCTTTTTCAGTTGCTCATAATTCTACCCTCTGGGGCCAAATAGGACAAATCTCATCCCTGTTCCAGGGGAGAGGCCTTCGGGTACTTGAAGGCTGCCCTCATATTTCTGTAAGTCTTTTCTGCAGGCTAAGCAGCTTCCATCCCTTCCACCCCCAGTAGTACAACTGAAGTAGGTCTTTCTTCCTCAAAGCTGTTCTCCCTCTGGGAGTGGGAGGGTAGGGACTTAACTATCTTCTCAAGAGCCTTCCTGAAATATGCTATGCCCAAGATGTGTTACTTGCTGCTTTTGGGATGGGGGGAGAAGAGGGGAGAAGAGGGGAAAGTCCATGATTCATTGGTTCATTTATATAGGGAAGGTTACAGAAGGGAGACTTCCTCACCTTTGCTTTAGCATCCCTAGCATCTCCCACAGTCCTTGGCACATAATACAGATTCTTAAAATGAATTGAATTCAGTTGTAGTATGTCTGTGAGAAGCTTTGTTTCCCCAAACTCCGCATTTCTGAAACAAAATTCATCCTTTCAACTCCTGCCCCCCAATAAGCTCCCCTTCCCATCATCCTTGTTTCGGTGGTCCCACCATTCTTCCCCACCCAGAGGTTTAGAACCCTGTAGGACTTTTGGCCTAGTTTCCTTTTCCCTTTTAATTTCCTATATTCAACTAGTGGTGAGGGTTTAGTAATGCTTCTTTGTCTGGGCCTCCTGATTCAGTCTCTTCTCTGTCTCTGTCTCTCTCTTCTCTCTGTCTCTGTATCTCTCTTCTTTCCTTCCCTCTTTCTCTGTCTCTCTCTTCTTTCCCTCTCTCTCTCTTTCTCTCTGTCTTCTTCCCTCCCTCCCTCTCTGTCTGTATCTCTTTTTTTTTTTTTTGCTGAGGCAATTGGGGTTAAGTGACTTGCCCAGGGTCACACAGCTAGGGCATGTTAAGTGTCTGAGACCAGATTTGAACTCAAGTCTTCCTGACTTCAGGGCTGGTGCTCTATCCACTGCACCACCTAGCTGCCCCTCTGTCTGTATCTCTTTTCTTTCCCTCCCTCTCTTTCTCTCTGTCTCTCTTTCTGCTCTCTCTCTCTCTCTCTCTCTCTCTCTCTCTCTCTCTCTTCTTTCCTTCCCTCTCTGTCTCTGTTTCTGTCTCTCTCTGTCTCTCTTCTCTCTGTCTCTCTTTGTCTCTGTCTCTCTCTTCTTTCCTTCCCTCTCTCTCTATCTCTCTTTTCTTTCCCTCCCTCTCTCTCTGCCTCCCTCCCTCCCTCCTTCTCTCTCTCTCTCTCTCTCTCTCTCTCTCTCCTCTCTCTCTTCTTTCCCTCCTTCTCTGTCTCTTCCCTCTCTCTCTTTCCCTCTACCTCTCTTTCTGTCTCTCTTTTTCCATCTCTCTATTCTCTCTCTGTCGCTGTCTCCCTCTCTCTCTCTCCTCTCTTTGTCTCTCCTCCTCCCTCACTTTCTTTCCCTTTCTCTCTCCTTCTCTTTCTTTCCCTTTCCCTTTCTCCCTCCCTCTCTGTCTTTGTCTCTTTCTGTATCTCTTCTTTCTTTGTCTCTGTCTCTCTCTCTATCTCTCTCTCCCTCTGTCTCTGTTTCTCCCTCTTCCCCTCTCTCTTTTTCTCCCTCCATCCTTCTCCCTCTCTCCCTTTCTCTCCTTCTTGCTCTCCTTCCATTTCTATCTTTTCTCTGGTGATTATTCCATTCTACCTTCATAAAGATGAAGAATCTAGAACTCAAAGGGCTGATTAGGGATCATCTAGTGCTATCCCTTCATTTTATACAGGAGAAAACTCATTTATTCAAAACCTATTGTGTTTCTACATGTCAGTGTAGGTCTCATCTGCCCCACCTTTGTTACTTAGAATCCCTAGTGCCCTTCACTCCAGCTCCAGGGATACATCCCACAAGAGATCCTGAACAATCTCCCCATCTGGAAGTATTCTTTTGAAATTACTCTCTACTTTTATTATGATAATTTTTTTTTTTTGAGTGAGATGGTGGTGGTGAAAACCAAACCTATGCTTCCACTGGTTTAGGGAACTCTTGGAAAGGGAAATTCCCTCTACCAGTGGCAATTAGTACCTGCTCTCTGACTTATTTTTTAGGGACGGGACTAGGGGCACTCAGACTGTCTTGCCCAGAGTCACACAGCAAATTTGTGTCAGAACTGGGACTTGACCCCAGATCTTCTAGGGTCAGAGGCCAATTCTCTCTCCACTACATCATAGGGTCATTGATTTAAATCTGGAAGGGATCCAGTGGCCACTGAGTCCAACCCCCTCATTTTATGGACAGGGAAACTGAAGAGGGATTAAGGGAATTGACTTACCCAAAGTCTCAGAGTTCCTAAGTATGTAGGGGAGGAATCGAACTCAAGTCCCTTTGAGTGTAAATCCAGTGCTCTATCCATTGTGCTGCCTGTCTAGTTTTTTCTACTTTGAATATATTTTATAGTCATTGATCTATGTACATATTGCTTCCCTCAATTGAATATAAACTCCCTGAAGGTTGGAACTGTTTCATTTTTGTCTCTGAATCTTGAGTAACTACTGAGGTACCTGGCCCATCATAGGCATTTGAATAAATGCTTCTTGAATGAATGAATGATGATAAAGCATTACAAAGTCAAATCCAACCATCTTTACACACGGGGCCACCTTGCTGCCTTTAGGGCTAGAGGATGTAATAAAGATATTTCAAACATAGTGACAGTTTGGTGAAATGTCTCATTTTGGAGAGGTCACCCATATATCACGTCAGTGGGCAAAGAGTCTAGGATCCAGTCTCTGGGTGAGTTAATCACTCTTGTATATTCTGTATCTTAAAATCAATCTTTCAATTTTCAATCACTCCACAAGCATTTATTAAGCACCTACTATGTACTCAGAACAGGGTTAGGTGATGGAGATATAAAAACAAGAATGAAACAATCCCTGCACTCAAGGAGCTTATATTCTCTGAATTCCTATAACCCATAACCTCCGCGGAACACTTGATTTTAAAAATATATACATACTACACACATATTTTAAACTTTGAGTTTCTTTATCTTATCCAGGCTGGGAGATCAGGGGTTAAATCACAAGTCCACATCATACACTAAGTAGAGATTTGTTGTTCGGAAAGTAACCTTTAGTTCCCAAGCACAATGTAATAATAATAATAATAATAATAATAATAACCACAACTAACTTCTATATATTACCTTAAGGTTTATGAAGTACTTTACAAATGTCATCTCATGTTATCTTCACAATAATTCTAGGAGGTAAGCACCCTTTTTTAACCCCCATTTTATAGATGAGGAAACTGAGGCAAACAGAGGTTAATGGGCTTGCCTGGAGTTACCCAATCAATAAGTCTCTGGGGGTGGATTTGAACTCTAGATCCGGAGCTTCCCTCCACTGTGCCACCTAGTTCTTTGAGGGCAAGGACTGCTTTTATCTCTTTTTGCAATCCCAGACACTGGCATAGTGCTTGGTACACAGTAGGTAATTAATACACGCTTATGGAATCAGACCTAACCAAGTCTTTTACGTGAGGATCTGTTGCAGAGAGAGATAAGGAACACAAACTTAGGGACGTGAGCACCTCTGTCTTGCCAGTTTGAGTCTAATTCATTCAAGAGTATAAATAGCTGTTTTTTCACCATATCAGAAAACATATGCACCCATGAGCTGCCCAGTCATGTACCAGCACTATAAATAGACAGGATATGTCTAGCCTGCTTCTAAACGTGGTCTGGGTGCCAAGATAACATTGGAAATCACTGTCACCTAGAGAGGTGGGGGCAGCCACGGTGAATTCAATGCCAGAGAATGCCCAGGTTTCCCCCCCCCCCAACTCCATGATTTTTAGATAGAGGCTGCCATTGCTTCGGAGCTGGGTTCAGAGGCTCCCTCCCTGCACCCCACAAAGATTCCTGAGAACTCTGGCGAGAAAGAATGTGGAGTAGCAGAGAGCCGGCTCTCTATAAATTCTTGTTGGATTAAACCAAAGAACAAATTTCATCAACTCACCGTCTGGTCCATTTCAACACCTTGTCTAGTATAGAGATCCAACATATCCCTTCCCTAGTTAAAACCAGCTTGAAACTCTGTTTGGGCCAACATTCCCAACTCCAGAAGGATTCACGAGGTTTAGAGAACGTAGTCTATCACGGACAAGCATTTATTAAGCGCCTACTGTGGGCCAGACATTATGGTAGGCACCGGATGTGAAAAGACTTAAAGTTTTCCCTCTCCTCAAAGAGTTTCTGTTCTATTGGGGGAAACATATGCAGAAAAGAAAATATAAAATATGAGTCAAATATATATCAATAAGGAAAGACAGGGTGTTATGGTACAGAGAAGGCCATTTTCTTCATTCTGAAGTTCAAATCTAGCCTCCGATACATATTGGCTGGATGAATAAATCCTCTCATTTCCCAGTGCTCCCGGTAAATTTCCAAGACTCTAATTAAAGGCCAAAATGCATAATTGAAATCAGTGGAAGCAATCTCTACTTGATCTCTTGCACAGATAAAATGAACATCTTCAGATTACAAATATAAATAAAGCCAGAAGGGACCTTAGAAGTCTCCCAGACTAATCCTGCCATTTTACAGAAAAAGAAACTGAGGTCCCGAGAAGGGCAATGGGTCAGTCAGCAAAAGGCATTTGTTAAATACTTCTCATAGGCCAAGTGCAGAGCTAAGGAAGGCAGAAATCTGACTCCTGCCCTCAGCAAGCTCCCAGTCTTACAGGGGAGACAGGATGTAAGTAACTCAGGGCATACAATATATGTTCAGTGTAGATGGCGGCTCATCTCGGGAGACATTAATCGGCAGTCGGGGAGAAGATCCATAAGTCAATAGTCAATGGCAGAATCAATATTCTACTCCCAGTCCTCTGACACCACGTCTAGGATTCTTTTCTCGGAACTTATGTTGTTTTGTTCAGCCATTTTTCAGTTGTGCTTGACTCTTCATGACCCCATTTGGGGTTTTCTTGGCAGAGATAGTGGAGTGGTTTGCCATTTCCTTTTCTAGTAAATTTTAGAAATAAGGAGACTGAGGCAAACAGGATTAAGTGGCTTGCCCAGGGCCATACAACTAGTGAGGCTGGATTTGAACTCATGAATTTCCTGAGTCCAGACCTTTGTCTCCCCTCCTTCTCATCTGATACCACTCAGATGTTTTCCCCTACAATTTCCTGTTTCACTTACAAGAAGTGTGATCTTAGGTCAGTCATTTAACCTCTATCTGTCTCAGTTTCCTTAACTGTAAAAATGGGCATAACACAAACACCTTCCTCACAAGGTTGTTGAACTTAGCACAGTGCCTGGCCTGTAGTAGATGCTATTATAAATGCTTATTCCCTTCTATTTTCCTGTTCCCATGAGCAACTCACTAACTCACTCTCAGCCTCAATTTTCCCATCTGTAAAACAGGGATAATAATAGCACCTACCTAACAGGTATATTTTGAGCATCCACTGAGGCAATATATGTACAGTGGTTTGCAAACCTTAAATCATTATTATAAACATTAACTACTGTTATTAATTAGACCTTATAACTAGTGTAGACCTCCATTACTTATTTTTAAATGCTTTACTAATGCTTTTTAAACATCAATTTCATTTCCTGTGACTCCTTTTTTCCTTCAGAGACTTAATTTAATAAATTTATTTTTAAATAATCTAATAAATATATATTACATAAATATATATTTGCACATATAATTTAAATAGATAGATAGAGTCAAGGGAAGCAAATTGACACATGGACAAGGTCTGTAAATGTAAGTTTCAATCTGTTCCTGAAGTCCACTACCTCTTTGCTTGAAATGTCACAGAATGTTGATTATTAGCATATCCTTTGCAAAGAGACTTACAAAGAAGATTCCCCCTAAAATTAGCTCTAGGAGTAGAGCCGTGATGCTAGAGACAGCTCTGAGATGGAACAAGACAAGTGCTTGAAATCCACACAGCAATGGTCAGACGTGCTGAGACACATTCTGTATTTGAAGCACCCTCCAGTATTAGACATTTTTCTATTCTCAATCTATAAGAATCTCACTTATTTGATGTAATTCGATAACGTGCTTGGAATGGCTGGGATCCCCAGAAGCACAAATAACTCCTTACCCTCCCAATATAGGAAAGGGAGTATTCTAGGCATTCTACTGTGGATCCTTTGAGGGCATGGCCCTCTCTTATACAAAGACATTTAAATCTCCAAGTACACTCAAAAGGAAAGAATTTGAGCTTATTTTAAAAAATCAACCCCTCAAATGATAATGAAGGTAAAATTCTTCTTCTTCTTTGTCTTCTTCTTTGTCTTCTTCTCCTCCTCTTTCTCTTCCTCCTTTCTTCCTCCTCCTTCTCTTCCTCTTCCTGCTCTTCCTTCTTCTTCTTTCTCCTTTCCCTTCTCCTTTTTCTCCTCTTCCTCCTCCTTTCCCCATATTTTAATATTTGTAAAAAAGCCTGCCATATTGTAGGTTCTTAAATACTTGTTCCCTCTCTCTTTTTCTTTCTTTTTTTAAATTAAAACTTTTTATTTGCAAAACATATGTATGGGTAATTCTTCAACATTAACCCTTACAAAGCTTTCTGTTACAAATTTCCCCCCCTACTCTCCACCCCTCCCCTAAATGGCAGGATATCCACTACATGTTAATCATGTTAAACTACTTGACAAATCGAATATATGTATACATATATCCACACTTATCATTTTTGTGCAAGAAAAATCATATCTACAAGAAAAAAAAATCAGAGAAAGGAAACACATGCAAGCAAACATCAATAGAGAGCATCCTTTTCTCTTTTTCTAAGATTATTTAGAAGTCCATTGTCATAGACAGAGAGCTAGTCTCAGAGTCAGAATTCAAGTTTTGCTTAGGTTAAATACTAGCTGGGCAATCCTGGGTAGTTCTCTTGCCCGCTCAGTAATTTAGTATTTTTCTAAGCTAATTGAATTTGCATTTATTAGACACCTACACTGTAATAAATATTGGACTACGAACTGCAAAACATTGGTAGAATTTTTTTTAAAAGATTATTTATTCTCTTAACATTTTTATAAAGATGAGAAAATATGCGTATGAATTGACAATTGCTGCTGTCTTCTCAGTTGCCTTATTTTTTTGTTAGTGTATCATCCATGATCTTTTCCCATTGTTTGGAGTCTTCCTCCCTTTGAGAGATCTTGAATAAGTACTTATCAATGTCTCTGAAATTGTATCACCTTTATATGGATGTTTTTTCTTTGTATCTTTGGTTGGATCTTCCTAAGTAACATTGTTATATTCCTGCACCTAGTATTGGGCACTCAAGTGGTACACACACACACATACACACACACACACACACACACACACCCCTAATCCTGAGGAATTCAGACTAACACTGCTGAGAATTATTCTAGAAATGCTGACAGATCTACTCCACTTGACATCTATTTGTTCTATTTTTCATCTCTACAAATACCTTTGAGACAATTTGATTTAGCTGCATTTAACACAATGCCCTGCTCACTTTTCTCCTCACTTTTTGCTCTTTGGTGACATGAAACTGCTCGTGGTCTTTTGCTACCTCGGCGGTACTTTTAATTTACTTTTATTTTTACTTTTACTTTAAAATCTGGTTGATGCTGCATAGTGGGAAATAATCCAATGCCATGATCTCTGAAGAATCACAATTTTTGGTGACTAAAATAGCAAAGGAAGGATGAATGGGAGATATAAACAGGTTGCTAGTCAGGACCAGTAATGATTTGTGCAGGATAGGAGGCAAAAAATAATATAATGGGTAACATTTATATAGTGCCTACTATGTGTCAGGAACTAGCTAAGCATTTTTTTTTTTTTTTTTACAAATGTCTCATCTGATCCTGGCAACAATGCTGTGAAGTATCATTACCCCTATTTCACAGTTGAGGAAACTGAGAAGATAGAGGGGAAATGACTTCCCTAGAGTCACACAACTAGTAAGTGTGTGAGACTGAATTTGAACTCAAGCCTTCCTGTTTCTGGGTACCACTTAAGCTATTGATGCCAGAACAGAAAAGAAGGTGGGATGGTCATACATACAATGAAGGTTCAATGGACAAGCTCAGTATTGAACAGGGATCCAGGAGATATGAAAAGAACCAGAATAAGGCTCCCAGTATGTTGGGTGGACCTT
>JAJPUD010005587.1:0-12106 GCA_023553655.1 Myrmecobius fasciatus
TTGGGGATGCCAACAACACGCACTTTTAGAGGACTTTGGAAGAAATGAAACATCAGGGTGGATCACAGTAAATTTTCCATACCAAAGTGTTTTTTTCATGCTTTCTATAGGTCTTCTCTGTGCCATAATACATTGGTCAATGGATGAGGGCTAATTGCAAATTGAATTAGGTATAAAGGATGGAACAATGAAGAAACGATTTTTTTTTGCCATGATGATAAAGTGATTCTAAGGGAGAGAGGGAAAACTGGCTCCCTTATCATTTTATCACCCACTGTGCATAGCAAAGTTAAGGGATTTATGCAATTTCCCTGGGAAAGTGATGATCATCAAGTAGAGAATGACTGTAGGGGAAGTATTTGTTTTTTTCAAGTGGATTTCAGTTTTAATGGTCTGTCACTGGACCATGTTTCTAGTTTTTCTTAAACCCAGTACATTAATTTATATCTAGCAACTTTGAAAAGAAAACATTTTCTCCTGCTAGGAGGCAAAGAAATGAGCAAGCACATTTCTTTCCAAAAGAATCATGAACACTAATTTTTTTTTCTTCATTTTTTTTGTCGAGTTCAATAAAAGACCTTTGGTCTGGCAATTTCAGGTGAGAGAAAAAATTCTATTGCTCTTAATGGGGAAGTTTCCTTGAGGAATCTATCAAAACAGAGGAGATTATGAAACATAATGGAAAAGATGCTGGGCAGAAGTGGTCAAGAGAATAAATTGTCACTAAATAACCATCTCTGTAGTTTCATGTCTTTGATCTTCACATACTTTATAGAGCTGTTGTGAGTGAAGGGCTTCGTAAAGAAGAAAGTATTAAAGGAAAATGAGTTATTATTTTAGGATTCCTTAACTGAAGTCAATGGGCTGTTAATGCTCAGTACTCCACATCATTTATATAGTTTTATTTTGTAGATATGGTATAGAGTCAATTTCAGGGATTCAAATTATTGCCTTTTGCTCCTTTCAGACAGGTTTTTGGACAATTTAATTGCTTATTATTAGATTATATCTACTCGTAGTGGTGGGATGGAGAGGTCACTGTACCTGAAGCCAGAAAGATCTGAGTTGGAATCCTACCTCAAAAACATTTTCTGGGTGACCCTGGGTGAGTCAATTAGTCTCTGTGTGACTCATCTGTAAAATTGTTGATAATAATGATAACCCCTTCCCAGGGTTGTGAGGATCAAATGAGATGATATTTGTAAAGTGCTTGGCAAACTGTAAAGTATTACATAAAAGCAAATTGTTATTATTATTATTATTAGATTATCTTTAGGTTATATATATATATATTATAATCACTTCAATGCTTTCCCATATATGCAGACCATATATAAATAATATTTGCATTTGTGTATGTGTGTACATACCCCATGTCGGGTTTTCTTGGCAAAGAAATAGGACTAGTTTGTTATTTCCTTCTTCAATCCATTTTACAGATGAGGTAAACAATGGGAAGTGATTTGCCCAAGGTCATATAGCTAGTAAATGTCTGAGGTTGGATTTGAACTTAGGTCTTCCTAACTCAGGCCTGGTGTTTTATTTACTGTGCCACACAACTGCTCATGTACACACATACATAACATACACAAATATATACATACTACATATATATATGATATAGGTATATTCTTTATGTTTATATCATAGTTTGATTATTCATTGTATCTGCAATCCTGTTAATATGGATAAACCAAATTCTACCTGCCCATTCACTAGGAGTCTCATTCTTGTTCTCCCATAAATCCTCTAATGAGAATCCACTTAATAAACTGGGAAGCCTTCCTCTACCCTATGGTTCCTTCCTTATACTTTTTTTTTAAATCATATTCCTCTTTGAAGTCCATGGATTCCTTTTCTTAATAATGGTTTCAAATAAATAAAATAAAATGTGTAGGATAAGAAACCAAATTGATTATATTGAAACAGAGTTGTCAAAAACATTACCAAAAAATCAACCCTTCAGAAACTTTGGATAAAAAACTACTGATTTCTAGCCATTTCATGGATAGAATGGATGGATATAGAGCCATCCTTTGCTTTCACTCTCTGGTCCATCTTTTTTTTTCCTTCTGGTCATACAATGACTTTTGTATACTACTACTCTAGTAGAATTTCTCATTTGCCTCAGATATTTGCTAGTTATGTGATTATAGGTAAATTACTTAATCATTTTAACCTGTTTCCTCATCTATAAAATGAGGATACTAACAACACATAACTCTGGGATATTGAGAAGATTAAATGAGGTAACATAAAATTCTTTGCAAATGTTAAGGTTCTTCATAAATGTTAACAAATTATAATTATTATTAATGTATTACAACTTACTTGTGTCACCATTAATTAACTCCTCCTATGCCCTTTAGGTAATCTTTAAAAATAATGTTCCATGATTCACAGGCATGCAACAACATAAATAAAGCACTGATTTTGAGAAGTTGGATTCCTGTTTCAAGAGAAGCTTGGATTCATTAAAAGAATTATCCATTTTTCCAAAATCAATCCAACTTACTCTTTTACTTCATTCAATCCGGAGCCCAGTTTATTCTCCATTTTCGGTGTCTATCCAAGATCTGATATACTAGTCCCATGGAGTATCCATCCAATGTTTATCATCCATAAGTAGGATAATAAGTATTTTCATTCACTTTGTTTTTAATATATAGATAATTCAATCTATATGTATGTATGCATCAACTTTTTCTCTTTGTCAGCTGTCTCAGCATTTCTGTCTCTATCTCAACACATGTACATATGCATGTGTGTATATATACATATGTACATACACATATGTATGTGTATCTATTTGCCTATCTGCTTATCTATTTCTATCTATATATGTCCCTTCCATCCCCCTCAAATGTTTATCAAATGAACAGAATTTAGAATTAACTAGGAGAAGCAGGAGATTATACTAGACTAAATCTGCTTAAAATGTGGGTCACAACCCCATATGGGGTCTCATAAGTGAAGATGGCTGTGAAAAATTATTATCAGTAAATGTTTGATTTGCATATCTACTTTATATATCTATATACCCAGAGTCACATAAAAATTTCTTAGGCAGAAGGTGGAAAAAGTTTAAGCAGTCTTGTATTAGACTGATTGCAGAAGGGAAATTTGGAACCAGTTTTAATGATCCCAAGATTTTCATTGCTACAGAAGTTAATTTTCATAAGACTGCTATGATTCCACTGATACGATATGGCAAGGGATGATGAGACATCATGAACTCAGAAGTATCAAAATTATACGATATTCAGAGGGTCATGGAAAAACACATGGTTGGATGCAGGTAAACTCAAGGGAAATACCAGGAATGGTGAGCATGTGAGTAGTGTTGTATAAAACAACATCAAGGGTTCATGAACTAGAAAAGGAGATTGGTCAGCCAAGGAGCCCCGAGGAAGGCATAAGCAGTAGATAGATGGAGGGTTGCCCTTGCAAGCACAAGGTATGAAAAGAACTAAGTAAAAAAGTCTCCAGAGCATTGAGTGTATCCTCTTTAAAAGATTTAAAGAAGGATAAAGAAGGATCACTTAAGATAAGAAGGCTTAGAGGGAAGGGTTTGGATCTGCAGTTCTAATGGTCTTGTGATGGAGAGAGCCATCTGTACCCAGAGAGAGGACTGTAGGCACTGAATATGAATTACAACATAATATTTTCACTTTTTAATTGGTGTTTGCTGGCATTTTATTTTCTTTCTCATTTTTTTCCTTTTTGGTCTGATTTTTCTTGATTTTTCCAGGATAAATGTGGAAATGCATATAGAAGAATTGCACATATTTAACATATATTGGATTACTTGCCTATCTAGGGGAAAGGTGGGGAGAAGGAAGGGAGAAAAAAAGTGGGCCATAAGGTTTTGCAAGGGTGATTGTATTAGGTGCTTTTTTTTGAGCTGCATCTTTTATTGAAGTGATCTGTCACTTTTCTCTTGTCACCACAGACAACCAAAAGTTGTCTTAGCTTCCACATTTCACGAATTTCATGGACTGTTTACTTTTCCCTTAAACTCATTTCTTCTTTATTGCTAATTAGTACTATCTATTTGAAACAAGGGAGTTACCAAGAATTTAGAACAGAGGTGATCATAGAAATTATCTAAAACAGATGAGAAGATAGGCTCAGGAAGAAGGAAGTAACAAAGACATGATCACAGGGGGTATCATAATGGTCAGTCTAGTGCTTCTAGCACTATGCAGTATCATTTCACAGAATGATGAATTTTGCCTTGTTTTGTTGTCATTTAATTGCTTCACTGGTATCCCGTACTTTGTGATCCTTTTTTTTTTTGCCAGAAATACTGTTGTAGTTTGTCATTTCCTTCTTCAGCTTATTTCACTGATGAGGAGACTGAGGCAATAAGAATTAATATATAGCTAGTAAATGTGGCTAGATTTTTGAACTCAAGTCTTTCTGATTCCAGGTCTGATAATAGAGAAGGCTCTCTATTGTGACTTATTTTATTCATTATGCCTATATTTGTCTTAGACATCTTATAATTCAGATGAACCAGAAAACACACACAGAGCACTAGTTAAATAAGTCAAAACACTTTAGATATTGCCCATAACAGCTACTGTCATTCCCAGGCAAAATGATTCTCCTTACCTCATTATTCAGCTTACTGATTTGTTGTCTGGTTTCTTCTGCCTTGATAAATAGAACTGCTGCTCCAAGCTCAGGGTCTAGAAGTGACACACACATGACAAATGCATCCATTAGAAAGAGGGTCACATTCCCTGATTTAGGTGATTTAACATGGGGAAGGAAACCTGAATTATTCCTTACCTGATGCCTGTGTGTGTGTGTGTCTGTTGAGCAGAGGAGAGAGTTCATCCAACTTTGATTGTTAGACACTGACAAATTTTAATGTCATAATCATGGGCTACAGACTTAGAATGGAAAGATATCCCAGCAGTCATTTAGTCTCTCATTTTACAGATGAAGAAACTGAGCCTCAGGCAGACAAAGTAATTTGCCCAAGGTTGCACTGGTTTTAAGTATCAGACACAGGTTTTGAACCCTAGTTCCTGATTTTTTTCTATCATATCATGAATTTACTCTACATGGTGTCTAACCTTGCTGGCAGTTGCTATGCATAAAAAAACAAGTACTTTGATTTGTTGACCAATTGACATTTGACGTAAGTTCACTGAAATACTTTTTTTGAGGGGGGGCAGTTGATTCAGAACCATGATTTCATACTGGAAAGAATACCTGGAGAGGGAAACTCTTCTACTAAAGGAAATTATCAACTATTATGCAATTTATGGTCTTAGAAAGTTGTCAAGGGGGGGCAATAAGAACTGACTTGCTTGAGATCACATAGAAAGTGTCTGAAGCAGATCTTTTTGCCTTTGACATTGGTTCTCTGGCACTGCTTCATAATGCAGTTATGATATTAACTCCAGTAAACAGATGCACTCATGGCCAATAACCAGAGGGGCACCAATCTTACTGGTGGTAGTTAAATACATTTTCTCCCATTTTTCCCCCATCACTCTTTCCCTGGAATATTTTTAGGGGAAAGATCACAGTGTACCTTGGAGAGGAAACATCTCAGGAACCTCCTACTCTTTTTTCTAACCATACTTTCTGTGAAAGTATTTTCTTTCTAATTCTGAGGGCTCAGAACTCTGAACATAAGTCTTGAGAACTGCAGTCCCTCCAGACCACCAGATCTACTTCCAATGCCAGTTCTCACATCATCATTTAAGAAAACAAATCACCTGGAGGAAGAGCCGATTGCCTACATCACTGTTAACCAGATTCCAAATGGGTCTGGTAGGCTTGTCTTTCTGAAGTAGGAAGGCATCTTGAATGTGAGAGAAGGCGTTGTGTGCCAGTTAAATCATAATATCGACACCAACATGACCAACATCTCTCCTCAGACCTTGATGGAGACAGCTTGGAACCCTAAAGCCAAGGACTTTGCTACCAGTCCATTGCTCTCATCCATCATCCTGGAAAGCAATCCCTGTGGAGATGTAGCCTGGTAATTTCTCTTGTCTTTGTATCTGTCCCCAGTGCCTAGTGCAATGCTCAGCACATAGTTGGCACTTAATAAAAGTTTACTGAATTCAATTCACTTGATCTCTAGATCATCTCCCATGAAACCAGATCAAATAGAGAGAATTTGGTTTCCAGGATCACTGTTATAGTTGATACTAAATAAATTCAGTTAATTTACTTCTCGCAGGGACTACTCGGTTATCTATCAAGGGAAATTTTTGTATAGAATGCTTTCTTGCTAACTTATTACATAGACTTATCCATATTTGAGATCATTAGAAAGATTTCATTTTACTTCAGTTTTTTCTATAAAGTAATTCTAGTCATGACTACTGCGTTTTACAAAAAGGGACAGAATGGAATTGGAGTAATTGGGGAGGCTCTCACATTTGGAAAAAGAATAGCAATGGAGGATCAGGTGCTACAACAACCTATTCTGAATTATCGATGCTACTTCAGGATTTAATCATTCTTCTTACATCTCCAGATACAGATAATCTATTCTTTTTAGCCCTGATTAAAGCCATAACCTGCTAGCTATCTGTTGACAGATTTCTTTTTACAGACAAAAGTACAAGGATTTGTCATGATCAAGCTCTCTCAAGTCCTTCTTGATATAGTTTAGCTCCTGAAAAGTCCAATTAAATGAACCATCACCAAATAAACTGCCAAGGAAACCTGTGCTCCCACACTTCATGGCAAGCATGCTACTTCCTCCAAGTAACATTATTTTCACAGATTAGATTTGTCTTTAAAACAGGGAAACAGGGTTGGCGCTTGATAAATGATAGGCTTCCATGCCTTATAAAAACCACAGCATCAGCTGCTAAAATGTAGCTGATAACAGTGGGAGCATGGAAAAGGCAAAAGTAGACCAAAAGACTGATCAGTTCATAGTCTCGGCCAATACATAATCTCTGTGAGAATCACCTAAGAACAGGAAGAAGTGAAGATAGTCCTCCAACCTTAGATTTTAAAGACTGATCACTCTTTGAAAAAGAACTAGGCAGATGACTAACCTGTTGTGGGAGGAGTTACTCGGGGATCCTGCCTTGTTTGTTCTGGACCAAAGTCAAAAGTCTGGCTTTCCTCATTGGTAATTCCATCTTCTGTTCCATCCACAATCCTGTTTAAAAAGACAAGGGAATACATCTGAACAGGTGTATAAACAAGCTGTCCTTTCTCTCAAAATACTCAATGTTTGTAAAAGACACAATTGAGAGTATTTTTGATAGTAAATCAATATGTTACTTCTACCAATTGAAAAAAGAGAGGAAATCCAGTTTAGTTTATGGGTAAGTAGACTTGGAGGCAGGAAATCCTGGCCTCTGATCTAGCAATGAAAGGATCCTAGATTCAGAAGAGAAAAGAACTTAGATCTTATATAGTTCAACCCTCTCGTTTTCCAGATGAGGTGACAGATGCTGAGAGAGATCAAAGAAAACTGAAGGCAGCTTGGAAGGTATCTATTTCCAACCATCTATTTTACAGATGAAGAAACTGAGGTACAAGTAGATTGAGTAATTGCTCATGGTTTTAGAAGTAGCAAGGGATAGCATCAAGATTTCAACCCAGGTCTTCTGATTCCAAATACAGAGTATTTTCATGCTAACTGGCTAGCCAGGGTCTAGTCTCTGTTTCAGTGTCCACAGGCAATTTTATGGTTATTAATCTAAAACAAGTTACCAATTTTATTGGTGAGGAAATTTCCAATCTTGGAGTTAAATCACAGTACAATTATCCCCACAAACTTTCAAAAGTTAACAAATACAACAGGGGCATATGATTTCAGAGTTTGGGAACTTCCAGTGGGAGAACTTATTCCACCAATGCTTATTATAACTCCTCTATAGCTTCTAGTTAGAGAGAGCTCTACTTAGAGATGAATTAAGGGACTTGCCCATAGACAGAAATCTAGTCAATGCCCTGAATCCAGGTCTTCCTGGATTAATGCCCAGGACTCTATCTATTATACCATATCACCTTTATATATGTACATATAATATGTACATATATATATACATATATATATATATATATATATATATAAAGCAATAGGGGTGAGATTTTAGAATTCAATTTTAGTATCACAATTTCATTATAAATTCTACCTAGAATATCAGATTGTGAGATTACACTCACCTGAGAGCTGGACTTTTTCTCCAAGTCTGTTTCACCCAGAAGGAAAATGTTTAGCTCACCAATCACAGCAGTCCCAAAATCCACCCAATGGCCTTATTCTGGGATTTTTTTTTAAGGTCAAGTGCAAGGTCTTCACAAATGACTGTGTAGCAGGATGGAACCAATGTCTCCTGTGCTTCTGACAGTGAATAACTTCACCAAACTCTAAATTACCGCTATTCTTTCCTATTAATTTCAACTTCCTCAATCAGTTGAACCAGAATAGTTAATAAGGGGTTCTCTTAGACAAGTGCTCCTAGCCTCTAGGAGCTCAGAGTTCATCTGAAGAAGAATGGAGACAGCCATGGTCCTGCTCAGTTGCTGATCATTAGCTCAGTGGCTGCACCAAGCATGACAGGTTCTTGACTAGTTTTTTAATTAAAAATGACTAGTTAGGTATAATGAATTGAGCTTAATAGTTTTTGGTGCAAAACCTTGCTCCTTGCCCCAGTGTAAATGCTCATTGGTTGGAGATTAAATTTGTCATAATATATGAATATAATATGATTACATTGTGAGAAGCAATGAGAGGCAATGTATTTTAATGGTTGGAGAATCTGCAGGAGCTGGATTCAAATCCAACCTCTGATATACACTGGGTGAATCACTTCATGTCCCGGTGCTCTAGACGACTTACTGATTATAAGATTTAAAGCACTTCCAAATCTACACTGGTATAAGCAGTTGTCTCATTGGGTATTACAATGAAAGCCCAGGTATAATTGCCCCCCCAAAAGAACACAAAGATACCCAATATCAATGAATATGAACTACAGAAATAAGGGGAAATGTGTATGAATTGACAAAGAATAAAAGAAGGGAGAGGTATGAGGACAACATAAGCCATGACTGTACTAATTTAAAAGAAGAAAACAGATCTAAGACCAAATCTAATGGTCAACAATGGTTTCAAATGATTAATGTTGGAACACACTGACTTTGTCCTGGGGACTTGTAGGTATGGAAGCTTCACAGTTATAGTTGTGCTTTTGCTTCTTTTACAAGTAATGGTACCATTAGAAAGAGTGATGAGGTCTTTTTGGAGGGAAATGAATGTGTCAAACAAATAAAATTTATTAAGAAAACATCAAGAATAAAATTAAATATAATTATATACATATATATATATATATATATATATATAAAAGCATGTGTAATACTTTTATAAAGATGTACACAGAAAAGCAATGTTATCCAGGTTTATATGACTTTTCTCTTCCTATAGCTTTATGGTAGAAGGAACAGAGAAAGTCACAAATGGGGGGCTTCTCTCAGGAATGATGTCCTCCCGATTCTTTTCTACCTTTTGAGGAGGCCAGGTGGCTTTTTGGTTAGAATCCATGGATCTGGAGTCAGGAAGACCTGAGCTTCAGACTCTTATTAGATGTGTGACCCTAGATAAGTCACTGAATTTCCTTGACTTTCAGTTTCCTTATTTGTAAAATAATAATAATAACTACCTCTAATGGCTGCTGTGAGAACCAAATGAGATATATTTCATGTCAAGTACTTTGCAAATGTTAAAGCACTATATAAACAGTAACTATTTATTATTATTGTTGTTATAGTTACCATTCTTGAAAGCCCAGCTTTAGTCTTACCTTGCCTATGAAGTCTTCCCAAATCAATTTGTTCTACATTGAGTTCCCTCATGGCTGAATTGCTCAGAACTTATAGTATGTGCCTTACCTCTGTTAATTAGCACTAAGTCTCTTCTGATATCTCTAATGATATCATTTCATCAGTGTTCTGTGATTTTGCTTTATTTTGCCAGCTGGCCATTAGTTTAACTTGCCAAGTATACCAGCCCAGAGAACATTTCTTTCTAAAAATCATTCTTAGTATCATAGTTTCAACTTGTCATTTACAGATGGATGAAAGAATTCAAGTTATCTTGGGAATAATGTTGAGTGATTGGAATAGAACAAGTAGGGCTAGAATCAGTCTATTTGCGGCGAAGGCTCAATACTCCACTACATCTTATACTGGGCCCCCACTGGGACACTCATCACGAGGTCACACAGGCAATAAGTACTCAATCAATAACTATTGACTTATTGGGCTTAGGCAGAGTAGCTTTTGTTCCTTCCTAGGAAAAGTTAAGTATGACTTGTTTCCACCCCATCAATTGCTTACCCCCTACTGCCCAGACTTTATTTTCACTTGCTTCTTGCTAGAGTATTATCTAATGCTCCTGCCATGAGGTTGAAAGTCATTTTCACAGTTCTTTCTGACTCTGAAATGATTTTTATCAGTCTTTTAAACAAGTTTCCCAAGCAGGAAGGATATAGAAATGCTTTCCTCTTTCAGAGCAGGGAAAGCTCAAACACTTGCCAAAGGGGATCTCTTTGTCTTTGACAGTGGTGACCACTTTAAATGTACTATGTGTGTCTGTCTTTCTGTCTTTCTATATACATACATATATATGTATACATATATATGTGTGTGTATAGCAATTTAAGGAGTGGGTAGAGTGCTGCATTCAAAGTCAGGAAGAACTCACAAATCCCACCTCATATATTTAATAGTTAATGTAACAATAAGTAAGCTACTGCTTCCATTTTCCTATCTGTAAAATGAATAAATTGGATTCAGCAGCTTCTAATAATTCTTTCCAGGTCTAAGTCTATGATTCACTGAACTTGTGCCGGAAACACACACGTGTGCATACATACATGTGTGTATAAACACAGACACAAACACATGTACATTGTGTTGTATACACATGTGTGAATTTGTGGTATACATGTATAAATAAATGTTTCCCCTGATATAACATATATTCCTTGAGAGTGGACCACATTACAGTTTGGGTTTGTGTTTTTAGCATCTAGCACTGTTTGTGGCCCATAATGAGTGCTTAACAAATGCCTGTTAATTGACTGACAGATTGCAGTCCTTTCCATGAGCAGCCTTTAGGTTAAGCCTGAAGGTCGTCAGAGTCTGGAGCTTTGCTCACAAGTTCATGCCTATTTGCAAGGCTGAAGCACAAACTATTCCAGGCTAAGATTCCACTTATGTCCCTTGTCTCCAAATACAATGCTCTGAAGTCCTTTCCATTAGGAATATGTTGTGCTTCTAAAACTGGTTTAAAACCCGTAATGAAATGAATTAGAGATTGAATTATTTATCATCTGTACCACTACCTGAATCACAGAGCGTGAGGTGGTCACAAGATGAAAAGGAAGATGCGAGTTAACGATTACCTTGGACTGAGATCAGGGGGTCCTGTGGTATTAAGGGTTGCAAGGTGCAGCTTCAGGTTTTTCTCCTTTCTTTTGCTGTGTAAATGGAGGTCAGTTTCCGGTTTGGGTCTTGGAGGGTTTGAGCCACAGACTCTTATAGGTGAGTGGAAGGGCATGGTTCCTGAGGCTAATTGCTTTAAGCTTATGCCCAGATAGTTTTTATTGCTTCCAAATTTCTTGTTGCTTGAGGAAGGGACTCCTCTGGTGTTTATGGGGGAGAGAGAAGCAGTTTCCTCTTCTTCTCCTTCTTCATCTTCTTCCTCGTCTTCCACTATAGATGGTAGTCTCCTGTTTATGCTGCCATTTCCTTTGGGTTCCGTCTAAATTAGTGAATAGTACAGATTAAACAAGAATGCAAAGCGTTCTACAGAGGTACATTGTTCATGCTAATTTCCCAGCAGAACAAAGTCAATTCCCTTAGAGGCTTATTTCTCATTAAAATTAATATCATTTGGGAGCCTACTGTTATTTATCTGGGCGCTCAGTCCCTGGAGGATGTCCACATCAAACAACAATCTGATCTTCATTCACTTTCCTCTCTCTGCATTCTTGCTGCCAAGAGATTTTTTCCCTTTTAGTTTTACCCTAATTCTTTGAAGTTTCCTTGGGAGGGTGTGTGTGTGTGTGTGTGTGTGTGTGTGTGTGTGTGTGTGTGTGTG
>JAJPUD010005587.1:12116-154433 GCA_023553655.1 Myrmecobius fasciatus
GTGTGTGTGTGTGTGTGTGTGTGTGTGTGTGTGTGTGTGTGTGTGTGTGTGTGTGTGTGTGTGTTTTGTCAGATTCACCTTTTTTTTTTCTGATTGCTTAGTTTCATGTAATACCTTGTCAAAATTCTTGAGGGATCATCAATTTTAAATGACTAGTATATTATTCTAGAGAAAGACTGTAGGAGTTGTTTAAAAATAGTTTGGTAACTAATTTCAGTATAATTGGTTTCCTTTGCAATTTGTCTTTTTGCATTTAAAAAACATGATTTTGGGAAGGAGTCCATCAGTTTCCAGTTCAGTCTAGCTTCACTAGACTAGCAAAGGGGGTCCATTAGTGAATAAATTAAATTATTAAGCTTATAGCTATCTGGGAGGCTGAAGTGAGACCTAAGGGAAGGTACAGTAGGCCCAGTAGAATATACCATTGTTCCAGAAGCATTTGAAACAAGATCTGAGCTATGATGGAAACCATAGTGTGGAAGAAGAAGAAGTGGGAGCACCAACTCTCAAGAGCATTTATTCTTAGATTGAGTTAAGAATAGTTAACACATGGGGCCAGGGTGCAGAAGGGATTTCTGATTCAGACGTGGAGCCAGATAGTGACAGGAGTATATGGAGCAGGGGCAGCTAGGTGGTGCAGTGGATAGAGAATCAGCCCTGAAGTCAGGAAGACCTGAGTTCAAATCTGATCTCAGACACTTAACACGTCCTAGATGGGTGACCTTGGGCAAGTCACTTAATCCCAATTGCCTCAGCAAAAAAAAAAGAGTATATGGAGCAGCTTTATCCAGGACTGGTACAACTACAATTGGCTGCACCTCTTCTGCCTTTGACCTTGGCCCAAGACCACTAGACCATCACTTTAATGCTCTAAATCTTACTCTTCTCCAATGTTAAATGTAATCTTAATACACGCACCACCTTGGAGTTAGGATTATTGTGAGGAAGTCACTTTATAAACTTTACATGGGGGTTGTTCGTTCAACGACCATCATGTGACCTTATTTATACTGCTCTTCGGGATAATTTCTGATTTTTCTTGCTTCTCCTAGAGGTTAGAAAAATGTAGGAGAAGAAGAAGAGGAGAGAAGTGAGGGGAAAGAAGGGCAGGTAGGGAATAAACACTTATGTAGCATATATTATGGTCCAGGCACTGTGTTAAGTGCTTCACAAATGTTCTCATTTAATCCTAGGATGAATAAAAATTTGAGAAACATACTTTCTGGGTAAGCATGCTTATTAATAAAAGGATGGTCATTTGGCTGTCACCCTTAAACCAAAGGCTCCTCATGGTGGTGGGTCCACAGTTTATATGCCCTTAGATGAGTGGGTGTTCTTGAGGGTGGCAATTAACTCTGGTCAACAAATAAGAGAATGAATATCATAATGAGAAGCTGGGATATATTACAATGAGTATCTTGAGGTACATGATTTAGATCATCCAAATCTAGGTTAAAGAGACTTAAGCAATTTTCATTATTACTTGTCAGACAAAAGGGAAAATCCATACTTCCCCAGAATTGTCTGAGTAAACACAATGACCTGAAATGCACTCTGTAGTCCGAACTTAGAATTTCTTTTGCTGTCACATTAAATCTTGACCTGGATAAATTTTTAAGAGACATTTCCCCCACTGGTTGATTATTTAATAAGGGAGGAGAAAAGACAAAACCTTGGTCCTAATAAAAGATTAGTTATTAAATACAAGAGAGACACTGAGGTTTCTACATAGGAAAACCAAACCAAACCAAACTATTCAGACTGGTGACTACTTCTCTGTAAATTATCACATCATATATCAATGTTTGCTAGGAATGAATTAAAAAAAATACCAACTATTATTAGATGCTTATTATATGTCTATCACTGTTAATGCATATCTGCTTCTCTTTTAGGATTATTGTGAGAAAAGCCCTCTGTAACCCTTTCAGTGCTAAGGAAATGTCAATTTGCACTTGAGTGGGGTCATTTTATTTGAATGCCTATGTTGATACATGAGAATTTGTAGACTAAGGTCATCTCAGTAAAAAGGAAGACTTTAATTAAAAACTAAATCTCTGGGAAATGTTTCTCTGAAATTTAATATGTTTTTGAAAGTAGGAAGGTCATCAACTGGATGATATTGAACCAGCTTCAATAGTATTTTGACCTTGAATCCAGTTACTTCTTATAGATATGATATATTACATTGATACATCTTAAATCTGTCATTCCATTATCAATGGACTTCTCTTTACCAAGGTAGAAAATAAAACCTATAGAGAGATATTAAAGGCTTAGAAAAAATTAGCTGACTTGCCTAAGGTCACCCAACAAATAAGGGTCAGAGGTAGGATTTAAGTCATCTTGACCCCAACTCTAGTACTGTCGATTATAGAATACTGACTGTGTTGCATGGCTATTTTGTTGTTGTTGTTGTTGGTATTTGAGTTATGATTTTGATAACTTTACTCAAAATATAGTCTAATCAAAGGAGACCTTAAAACTACTTTTCTATTTAAGACACTCAAATTATGACATGGCTTGGTAATATTAGAAGACATTTGTGTTGTGGATTTGAAATAATATTCATGTATTTCTGAGGCTGATTCACTATGGATTTATTTCTTACAAATGTAAAGATTGAGAAAAACTGTTTATACTTGAATGAAACAACAACAAAATACTTTTCTGTACAGACTCCAGCTGAAGCAATTTTTGGTTTTCCAAATGCTAAAAATGATTTCTGGGAAATTGTGTTTGCAAAGATCTAGAAGGTCAGGAGAAATGATGGTGCTCCTTAGATGCCATGGGGTAGTGGACAGAAGTAAGATCTGAATTTGCTTCTGGCTCACCATTTACTATCTGGGAGAATATGGGAACCCTCTCTAAGCAACTTTTTAAACTACTAAGCGGCTAGAATCTGTGTCTGTGCTACAAGTTCCCATGCAGGTCCTCAATGGATTAAAGGAGGTTCTTTTAGACTAAAATACAGAACCCTGACTAAGAAATCTAAAGACAAGTGTTTGTGACTTGGCTCTGTCTGTAATCTTAGACACTGAGGCTTTAGTTTTCTTATCTGTAAAATGGGGATGGTGATGTTGGCTTAGCCTACCTCGCTTACAAGGGGAATTGCTGTGAGGAAAATACCCTGCATAAACCTTATAGCTATATAGAAATATATGCTATTATTTTTCTCTTACATCAATTTTATAAATGTTCTTTTTATAGATATAGACATACCTGAGAGAGTGTGGATTTGTTTGATAGCCTTGATATGACCTGCAGGAACGAAGAATAAAGAACTATGTTGTTAATGTTATCAGAGAAAGAGAGTAGGAACTGGAGAGAATATTAGGTGTGGTTGAAGAGTATTATCTGTTTATTAAACTGAAAATAAGGTAAACAGTCTCTCCCACTACTCACCTGGGGCCTCTGGAACAGAGTTCATTGAGCAGAGGCCAAAACATTCAACTTGATATGACATGCATTTATTAAGGAGCTATTGTACTAAGAGCCCCAACACTGGGGAGACAAAGATAAAAGAGAAATGTTTTCTGCACTTGAGGAGTTTACATTTTACTGGAGGAATATGGCACACATAGACTAATAAATGTAAAATCGACATAAATGAACAACAAAGTTCTTTTCCAGAGGGAAGGGACCTCTGACTGGCGTAGGAGACTGAGTTTTGAAAAAGGGAAGGGATTTCAAGAAGAGGAAGGGAGCAGGAAATATATTCTAAATATGAGGCATGGAACTGTACAAAGACATGGAGATGAATCATCATGTACACTCTGAAAAGACATAGAGCTGGCAAATAGAACAGCAAGTACACCTAACTAAACCGAAGGTGTGTGATGGAGTGTAATGTTCAGTGAAAGATAATAAATCTGAGAGTATTGGTGGGAATCAGGTTTTAAATATTAAATGGAGGAGTCTGTTTTATGCCAGAAGTCATTTGGAGCCACTGGAGTTTATCAAGCACAGATAGTACATGGCCAGCTTTGTGCAGGAGAATAATCAATTTGTCAGTTTTGTGGAAGACAGATTGGAGATGGGATAGAGTGGAGGCAAGGAGACTCAGAGGGTATGGCAATAATTCAGGATAGAAATGATGAGGACCAGAACTTGGGTGAAAGCTGTGAGTGTAGAGAGAGAAATAGATTGGATATAAAACTGTACTGGAGGTAAACTAGATAAGACATAAGAACTGATTGGATAGTGGGTATGAGTTTGGATATAGATAAGAGTTAAAATGCCAAGGTGGAGAACCTATTTCCTTGAAGGATGGCACTGATTTTAATGGAAAAAGGGAAGTCATTAGAGGAAGAGTTTTGGAAAATATATCTTCAAAATACTCCAGAGTGGACCCAGATCAGTAATTGGGAAATTAATACAATAAGGAAACAATTAGAATATAGTTAAAACTAATTTTTTTCTCAGTCACTATGCATCCTAATGGGTGGATGAGAATACTTTGTTCCAATGGCCATGAAGGCAGGTGAAACAAGTGCTATGGGACTTGTAGAGCTTAGTCAGACATCAAAGACCTCAAGATCATCCACTGTATCTCAAATCATCATCAGTTATCTTGATTCTGTCCTGACACTGGACAGTGAGGACTCTGAAAGAGAGAGTGACTGATAAATTTGTGCAACTCTGCTTTCCTTAAATCCAATTTATGCACAACCCAAAAGATATTACCATGGCATTTTATTGTTTTACCTGTATCAAAGCCCTGTGGTGATGGATGACTGATAAAGCAGCAGGTGTTGATACATTGGGAGCTGTAAGTCACAACCCTGAATACAGGTAGCCCAGGCCATAAGGAACTCTCACAGGAAGCAGCCATGAGATTTGGCAGATCCCTGGGTGTCTGAGCAGCCTTTTAAGGATTGTACTGCTTACCTCCAGAAGTGGGGGAGGGATTAGAAAAAGTGCCCTAAACACCAGGATCAGAAAACTCCTTCAAGCAGTCAGATTGGTACCTTCTCTATAAAAGTCTTAGAGAGAAGTACCTAGAGCACTCAAAGATCACAAGTCATTGACCTAAGCTCCCATAGTCAGTATGTGTCAGAAGTGGGACTTGATCCCAGGTATTTCAAAAAATCTAATAGTAATCCTGAGTACTGACATTTAAATACTTAAGCCTATTTTATAAATACTCATCTATTGATATTCCATAAAATTATTTCTAGTGACTCCACAGACAGGCAAAAAGAAATGTAATGCTTATAGTTTTTGATAACCAACTACACTGACTAAAAATGTTATTTTTTCTTTAGTAGACAATGTAGCCTAATGAATTTACCTTCCTGGTATAAGAAAAACCTGATGTAGGCCCCTTTTAAAATAATACTATTATTAAGGAATAGGACTAAATCATTTTGTAGGGTAACTTACAGTATACCTTTAATATATCCAGCTATGTTTCAAAAAATATGATCTCAGTAACAATGGAATAATACTATGTATTTCCATTTTTTTACACTGAATCAGAAATAAGACTTAAAGAAAAGGTAATATTTAAAAAATAACAATACTCACATGTAAGTGTGAAAAACATATTTTGATTTCTTTGCTCAAAATGCCAGGTACTGCATATCCTTTTTACAGATGGAAGGCAAAGAAAATAATGATATGTAAAAATACACCTGGTATGAGATGGGGTTGGGGGTCTCTGATACATAGGCATTATTCCATTAAGTACTCTTAAATTGTAATTCTCTATGCTTTTATGAAAAGAAAATTAAAGAAATAATATACGTGAAAGCACTTTGGGAATAAATGTGCTACATAAGTGCAAGGTATTATTGCTATAGCCACTATGAGAATTCCTTATAATTCAGAAATGACCAAATACTTTTAAATTTGCAAATAAAAATTTTTAAAAAAGAAAAGATGCCCTAAAAATTGTCTGCTTACCCAACATTGGCCTGATTACTGTGGCAGGCAGAGGTCCCACCCTGTGGTTGAAACACGAAAAAATGTACAAAAACTTTGGCAAAGTTGATTCCAATCACCATTGGTACATGGGAAGTGCACATACTTATAGACCACACAAAATACAGTAGACCTGAAAAACCCGAGAGATCAGGAAAATGCCATAACACTAATAGTACACATGCACCTACCATGATGAACCCTGATGAGATCAAAGAATTGATTCTATGACACTGGCACCAGACCATTCAGCATGGCCTTATCAAAAACACTTTGATTCAGTGTAAAAAATTGAAATATATAGTATTATTCCATTTTACAAAGATCATATTCTTTGAAACACAGCTGCATACATTAAAACTAAACTGTAAGTTACCCTACAAAATAATTAAGTTCTATTCCTTAATAGTGGTGTTATTTTAAAAGAGATCTATATTGAGTTTTTTATATACCAGGAAAATAAATTCATTAGGCTATATTGTCTATTAAATGAAAATAGCATTCTGTGCTCTATGAACAAAGCAGAATTGAATTAGCTCAGAAGAAATGTGAAATGTGCAAAGTTAGAGAATCTACCCCAAATGTTCACAGGGACTATTTGTGTCTGGCTTCTGGAAGAGTATTCTAAGCTCATATTAATGTGGTCTGCCCCAGATTTGACTCTGACATAGTGATATCATTTTGGTTCTGTTTGAGAATGATGTATAATAACTGCCCCACCAACCACCCCTCTGTTTCTATTTGAAGTTGACACTACTGCCTTACAGGACAGGGTATCTACAGGTAAATAATCAAAAGCTAGTTGGTGATACAAGACTGGAGCTGAGAAGAGATAAGATCTGTATAGAGATGACAGGTGAACAGTGGGGAGCTTATGAGATTATCTTGTGAGAGAATATAAAAAGAAAGAAGAAAAGGGCTTCGGACATAGATTTGGGGGACAGACCCTTAGTTGGTCAGTCAATAAGCATTTATTAAGTATCTACTATGTGTTAACCTCAGTTAGAGTGTGTGAAATGGAGGGAGATCCAGCAAAAGAAAACAAGAGGGAGTAATACAAAAAAGACCCAAGAGGTAACCGAGTCACAAAAATCCCAGAGATGAGAGAATTTCAGGGGGAGATGGTGGCCACCAGTGGCAAATGCTAGAGAATGGTCAAGAAAGATGCCGAGAAAAGGTCATGAGATTTGATAGCATTGCCAAAGTAAGAAAGCACTTTCACTCTGCCCAAAGGGCTATCAAACTGGGCAAAGCCTTTGACCCAGTAGTGTTTCTACTGGGCTTATATCCCAACGAGATCTTAAAGGAGGGAAAGGGAGCCACATATGCCAAAATATTTGTGACAGCCCTTTTTGTAGTGGCAAGAAACTGGAAACTGAATGGATGCCCATTAATTGGAGAATGGCTGAACAAATTATGGTATATGAATGTTATGGAATATGATTGTTCTATAAGAAATGATCAGCAGGATGATTTCTGAAAGACCTCAAAAGATTTACATGAACTGATGCTGAGTAAAGGAAATAGAACCAGGAGAACATCGTACACAGAAACAAGAAGATGGTGTGATGCTCAACTGGGATGAATGTGGCTCTTTTCAATAACAAGGTGATTCAGATTGATTCCAATAGACTCGTGATGGAGAGGGCCATCTGCACCCAGAGAGAGGCCTGTAAGAACTGAGTGTGAATCACAACATAGTATTTTCATCTTTTTTGTTGTTCTTCACTTGGTTTTTTTTCTCATTTTTCCCTTTTTGATCTGAGTTTTCTTGTACAGCATGATAAAAATGGAAATATATTTAGAATTGCACATTTTTAATTTACATTGGATTACTTGCTTTCTAAGGGAGGGAATGGGGAGAAGAGAGGGAGAAAAAAATTGGAACACAAGGTTTTACAAGGATGAATGTTAAACTATCTCTGCATGTATTTTGAAAATAAAAAGCTATTATTTTTTTTTAAAGAAAGTAGTTTCAGTTGAGCGATGAAGTTAGAAGCCTTTTATAAAGGGATGAGAAGTGAGAGGGCAGAAATAGTGGAAGTAATGACTTTAGATAGTTTTCCGTCCCCTTCTTTTCTTGAAGCTGTAATGTGAAAAGGAAGAGAGAAAAATAGGATGATAACTTATAGTGGAAGGTTCTTTTCTTGTGTGTTTTTGTTTTTGTTTTTGTTTTGGATAAGGGAAGCTTGGATATTGTGTAGGAAACTGAGAGGGAACCAATAGGGAAATACTGAAATTAGAAAGAGTCCAGTTGGGCAGTTTAGACCCATGTTTCCCAGTGGTATCATTGATGATAGCTGCAGAGAAGGAGCCCCAACCAGTACTTGGATCATTATTCTGCAGCAAAGACCCTAGAGATGAAAGTAGTAGACCTTGTGACTGGAAGTGAGAGATTGGTTTTGTGCCCAGCTCCTCCTACAGGACTTTTATATACATCAGATATTTAATAAATATTTTCTTGAATGACATAATCTTCCTCTGCCAAAAAAACCCCAACATTTTTCTTCCTCCTTCAATGTCCTTAGTCTAATTTATTTGTTCATACTTTCTTCCTCTTGATTGCTCAATCTTCCATATTTCCTTACTTTACCTCTACACAAATTAGAAAAGCAAAACAAATTTGCTAAATTGTGGAATCTTATTTTGCCTTAAAAATATATCTATTTTTGTCCCTCCCCTTCCCTTCTCCAAACTTCCTAAAGATTTAAGGAAAAAATTATTGTATGCCCATGTTTGCTTTGTTTATTATTGAAAATTCTGACTGTGGATAGAATCCTAGATATAGAGATAGATGAGAACTCATATGCCATTCTGGGAAATTCCTAGTCTTAGATAAGGAAATGGAAGCCCAGAGATGAGAAGGGATGAGTTAGAAATCAAAAAGGTAGTAAGTGGTAGGGACGGAATTAGGAATTTCTCCCTTCTGTTCTTCATCCCTCCCTCCCTCTTTCTTCCTTCCTTCCTTCCCTTTCCTCTGACTTCCTCCTTCCTTCCTTTTGAAACCTGTGAGCAAATCTACATCCAAACCTAGAGCTCTTTACACCAATCCCATGGTCGGCAAGGCCTGTCTTTTATTTGAATGACAATTCTGTGTTGCAACTTGTGCACTAAGGAGTTTAATAAACACACCACACTGAGTCCTTAGGGCAGTTCAGACCATAACCATCATCTGTAAAGAGTGTATTAAAAATGAAAAAAAAAGAATCTTCCTTTTGAACATGGAGAGAGAAGCTCTGGAAATTATGACATGTCTTGGAAAAAGGCTTCAGGTCACATCTAAATTACTTTTTGCCTGAATGTGTTTCTTTTATTTTCAAGCAGTGATAAAATAGTACAAAATTAGCATCGTTTTAGTTGAATTTAAAAAAAAGAAAAAGACTCCTGGAGGAAAAAAAAATCTTTGTAGTGAGACAGACTGAGATTCTGTAATTATGTCAACCTCTCCCTGTTTTTTGAGTTGATTAGGGAAATCGTTCTGTTATTATTTATACCAGTGTAAGCCTCATTATTGCTGTGCAAATATGCTTCATCAATGTTTAATTTTATCGGAGCAGTCAACCCATTCTACATCTGCTTGCTGTCAGAATATGCCTTAATCAGAAGCATTGTACACATACGTTTTGTAATAATTCCCCAAACAGTGACAAATAAAACAGCTGAATAATTAAAATGTGAAAAATAAAACAAAATTAGAGTCCTGTTGTTACAATGAAATATTTGATGGGGTTCTCATTTAGAGGGAGCTGTCCTGGCTTAATAGAAGAGTCTTTCATCAACCATTTAGCCAGAAGAATGGAAACTCTTGGAGGGCAGGTAGAGGTTTTGTGTTCGTCTCCATATTCTTAGCCACCTAGCATAATATTGATGCACACGATAGGATCTTTATAAAAACTCACTGATGAAAGTGCCTGTTTGCTGAATAGTGAGCAGAATGAGTGTGTAAAATGCTTTAAAAACCTTAATTCCCTTAAGAAATAATAGCTGCTGCTCCTGCTGTTTTTGTTGCTATAACAACAATATTGTAAAAACAGACAATTTGGAAAGAATTGGAAATTCTGATCGACCCAATGGCAAACCATTATTTTAGGGTTCTAGTAATGAAATATATTGTTTAACTTCAACAGAAAAATGATGACTAAAAAATGCAGAATGGCACTGAGTTTTTTTTTTTTTTGGTGTGATCAGTGTGAGTATTTTTTGCACTTGGTGTGTGTATGAATCATATATATATATGTATGTGTATATGCATGAGTGTGTATTATATATACATATATTCATTTGTTTGTTTTTATATGCATTCATTATTTCTTACTTCTACTACCCCCAACTTTTTGAATAATTAAAAAAATAAAGAAAACCTTTATAAAAAGACAATATTTGTTACAAAGATTTTCTTTTCTTGGAGAGAAAGAGAAAATAAATACTTGTTAATTAAAAAAGTAATTTGTAAGAGATAAAATAAATACATGTTTATTGAGTTCAATTATGTGTAAGCAAAGTACTGGGCTAACCATTTGGATAACTTGAATGATTGTTAGTGACTGCTCTGATATAGCTTTCTTCTTGTGCAGTGTGTGTGAGACTAAAGCAGAAAGACATCAATACTACCTACAGAATAAATAACGACTCTCCTTCATTTAAGTGTTCCTCTGATCCCTAATAGTGTGGAAGGGAATTTGAGTTCTTGAATAGTTGGAAGGAAAGGTATTACATATGAACCTTGTTAATTGATTTTGTTAATCTGCCTTTGTTCTGGTGACAAGCCCTGCTGAGTAGAAGTTCATCACCATTTTGGCTGCAGAATGATTTTTCAGTCAAAGAAACTCTCAAAGATCAAGTTATAGATCAGTTGTGATCTGTGCAGCTACAAACAGAACCCAAATGGACAGAATTGTAGATCCATGAAGTGCACAATAATTATAGCTCAGAAAAACCTGGAACCACCTAATAGGGATCCTAAGAAAAGTACAATGTATAAATGTAACCATAAAAGCAAATCATAAATGTCTGCTTGAATGTTCACCCCGCGCTCACCCTTGCTAAGAGCAAGGCAAAGATTAGATAATCAACCAACAGGCATTTAATAAGTGCCTACTGTATGCTAAGAACTGTTTCAGGCCCTGGGAATATAAAGAAAAAGATGAAACATTCTTAGCCTTCAAAGAGCTTATGTTTCACTTGGGGAGACAATGAAAACAAATAAAATATTAAGTTTACAGTCTATGTACAAAATATTGTTATCAATGTTATTATTATATAAATTAGTTATTAACATTTCCCTAAATTGTTTTTTTTTCTGATAGACTATTCATGTATTCACATGTGCACATAAAATATGGAGATTTGTGTAAAATTGGTTGAATTCTGTTTTTAAAAGATAATCTTTCAGTTTTCCATCTCTTTCAAGTCTTTTTTCCCCTCTAAAATATGATGCAAAACTATATAAGGGAATAAGTATAAGTGAACAGATATTTACACTTAAAACACATCCTTACTAATTTGATCTTATCTTTTTTATGTTTGGGTTCAAATCCCTAAAGTACAATGCCAATGGATTTGTAATGCCCTGGCCCAGGTATATAGATAGGAAAACCTGAGTTCAAATATGGTTTCAGACACTTACTAGATGTCTGATCCTGGGAAAGTCACTTAACCCCATTTTTCTTGGTTTCCTCATCTGTCAAATGAGTTGCAGAAAATGGCAAATCTCTTCAATATCTTTGCTAAGAAAACCCCCAAAATGGGGTCACAGAGAGTCAGACACATTGAAATGACTGAACAACAACCACAGGAAGTGCCCTATTTACTGGAGATGTGGGAAAATCAGGACACTCTGAGTGAAAGAATTATTGATTAGTGTCTAATGACTCATATTTAGTTAGGAAGAAAAAGGAGAGAAAAGAGAAATGATTTCTTGTCATAGATATGGAAACTTAAAGAACTCAGGCTGGTAGGGATATTTCCAGAGGCAATGGCTTGGGACAGATAATTGCAATTAATGTTAATGGAATTTGTACAGTTCCTAGCCCTCACATGGAGCTGAGGTTTACTGTCCCCCCTCCCATGCCCTGGTTTTGTTTCCAGTAAAATACCCCTTCTCAAGCTTACAAAATCAGCTACTGGGTAATTGTAGCAAAGGACAATGGTAAATTTGACAAGATTTTCCAGTTACATGCTGAGGATTTGTGCTTCCAAAGCAGGTCTATTGAGACAGGCATTCAATTTGAAGCAAGGGGTTTGATCAACAATGCTCCCTCGTGCCCTGTTAAAGTTAATGCCCAATGCTGAGTCTTCTGCTAGAAAACTCTTAACCACTTATGTACCCTGAACCAGATGTGGGACCACTGCCTATTCAGAATGCAGAATGGGGAGGTGGTGAAGTGGAGAGTTCTGGAGATGTGAGACCTGAGGTCAGTTGAGTCCTAACTCTAATTAACTCTGCCAAACTATGCAACCTTGGACAAGTCACTCCAAGTCTCCTTTTCCTCATCTAAAAAATGGGAACTTTTTTTTTTTTGCTTCAGATGGTCGAGAGGAAAGTGCTCTATGGACCTTTGAATAAGAAATATCTTCATGTGAGGTATTTGTGGTACAATGCAGATGGCACTGGATTAAACTCAGGAAGATTGGAGTTTAGTTCCTATATTAGAAGAACCCTGACTCTGGAGTCATGGGACACAAATTCAAATTCTGCTTATGACAAACTACCTGGATGACCTTGGGAAAGTAATTTTGTCTCTTTGAGACTCAATTTTTTTTATTTGTAAACTGATGGGCAGCATGGTTCAGTGGGAAAGCATACTGGGTTAAATAGATCATGTTCTTGTTACTTACTACACCTGCGTTTTTGGCAGACTGCTTGAGATTTTTTGATTGTGTGAAATTCTGTGATGCTGGCAAAGAAATCACTTTGTTTTTTGACATCTCCATTTCCTCACCTGTATAACATGGGCATGATCATAGCATAACACAGTAAGAGTTTAATGGGTGATCATGAAGATTAACTAGAGAATGTATATAAAATTCTCTAGATACTTTATAAAGGATTATATGAAGGTGAACTCTGATGATGCTGTTGGTGCAGGGGATGACTATGCTCTCCAAAGGAAGCTTTTTGTTAACATTCTCTGTAATTCTATTTTGCTAAGAAATCTTAGCAGCTTTGAACAAGCTGATGATAGTCTCTCAATTAATGACAACCCCCTCATTGAGAAATTCATTCTTTATAGAGAATTACTTTAATAATGATTATTAAATGATACTTAAAGATATTGACTACTAAGTAATAGATTTCATAACAATGTGATATATAATATACATGTAACAATATATAATATGAATTGTAAATTTTCAATAATCACTTTTTGTTGTTCAGTCATTTTCAGTCGTGTCCAACTCTTCATGATTGGGGTGTTCTTGGCAAAGATATGGGAGTGAGTTGCCATTTCCTTCTCTGGCTCATTTTACAGATGAGTAAACTGAAGCACACAAGGCTAAGTGACTTGCCCAAAGTCACATAGTTAGTAAGTATCTTATTCCAGATTTGAACTTGGGTCTTCCTGACTCTAGGCTTGGAACTCTATCCACTGTGCCAAGTTCAATATTATATATATATATATATATATATATATTATATATATATAATATATATATATATATATAATACAGACCATGTATTAATTATTAAATTATATAATGGAATCTCAATAATAAGCACGACAAATTACTAAAAGTTATTACTATTAATAATAACAATAAATGGCAATAATTATTTTAACATAACTGTTGCTTTAATAATAATAATTTGATAGTAAATGCATTATTTTAATTGTTAATTAAAACTATTGTTTTAATAATAATTGCTACAGTAGATTTTTTTAGATGTTCTTTCTAAAGTACTTCTCTTGACTTCTTTGCAGAGGTGGGAGATTATGAATGTAAATATGTATGAAGCAGCAGACTTTTTTGATGCACTGTTAAATTTTGCCAGTTTTTCCCCCTTTTTAAAATTCTTTGATATTAAGAATTACTTTCTTGGAAGGAAAAGGAGCAAGGATACTGAAAAATGATTTTAAGATTTAAAAAAGCACTAAATATTTATTTAATGTGTCTCCTATTTAGTATCAAATTATATCATTTTGATGTTAGGAAAACATAAAATAAACTATAAATAAAAATACAGTCTGCTTTTCTTTTAAATTGAAACAAACTGTTTCTGCTGCCAAAGTGTGTGTGTGTGTGTGTGTGTGCAAAGAATGCTACTAAAATTAGTATTTGATTAGACTTGAAGTCACTTCACATATTTCTGCCTTATTTTTCTTATCTATAAAGTGAGGAAGTACACAAGACTGAATTAGTGATTGTACTAACAGGTAACATTTATAAAGCCTTCTAAGATTTTCAAAGTGCTTTATAAATGTTAACTTATTAGATCTTTAAAGCAACTCCAGAAGGTAGGTGCTATTATTATTTCCATTTTACAAATGGAAAAACTGAGGCACATAGACCTTCAGTAACTACTACACTGACTGAGAAAGTTAATATCTGAAGCAGAATTTAGCTCAATTATTTATTACTCTGAGTCCATCTGATTGCCCTGACTTCTGGGGATCCTCCTAGCTCTCAATCTACAGCCCCATATTTGAATCATAAAATCATCTGGGTTGAGTAAAGGAATTCTCCTCACACACAAAACTAGTTTTTGGTTCTGGATTAGCCACAAGTAACATTTACTGAATTGGAATGTGAATCTCCTCTCAGTAGGATCCTGCAAAGAGGCATTTACATATACTTCCATTCATGTAATGGAAGAGTTCCTGAAAAATTACATGAAATACATTGTAAATAAACTGGCAAACATCTAAAAGAATCCCAGTGGATTTTTCTAACTAGAGAAATATCTAAATTAGTTGTGAGGGAGTGAAGCAGAATCAAGATGGCAGAGTGGTAGGAGAGTGAGCCTGAATTCTCTTCTACCAACATCTTCTATAGAAATCTTGAACATGAACAATATTGAATCCTGTTGGGGAGATTCAGAAAAAAATTTAGACCAATAATTTCTCTAGTTCAACTTGGCATGGGGAAACAGAGCGAGATCTGCAGACCCTGGGACTTAGGGTAGACTAGAATCTCATCTGCATAATTTTCTCTTATGTCCTGGAAGAATGGCAAATTTTAAAAAAGAACAACACTATAAAGGGCTATTATGGTAGCAGGCATGCCCAAGACATAAATATAGAATAAGAGAATGACTCCCAAACATCTATAAACAAAAACATCCTAGAATAACATAGCTTAGGCACAATTTCTGAAAGAGATGAAGCAAAATTTGTTTTTTAAAAAAAGATTTAAAGTGTTTTTTATAAAAAGGAAAAAATACAAAAGAATGACAGTTATAGAAGAAAGAATTGGAAAAGGAACGAACAGCTTGGCACAAGGGTTTGAAAACCTCTCAAGCAACAAACTCCCAGAAAATCTGAATGATGCAAATAGAATTCAATGATTTTATAAATTTAAAAAATATTAAAATAGTCACAATACTGACAAAGAAGAAAATATAAATCATCTCATAGAAAAAATGACTGATCTAGAAGACTGAGGAGAAAATATTAAGAAACATTGGACTAACTGAACATCATAACTAATACAAGAGCCTAGGCATCCTATTTCAAGAAATTTTAAAAGAAAACTGCTCAGATTTCATAGAACCAGAATTTAGTGGAAATAAAAAGAATCCATAACTAACTCTTGAAAAATAAACAGACTTCAAAATGAAAATTCCCAGGAGCATCATAGCCAAAATCTAGAGTTTTAAAATCAAAAAAAAATTACTGCAAGTAGAAAGGAAGAATTCAAGTATCGAGGAGTCATAGTCAGGATTACTCATGATTCAGCAGCTACCACTATAAAGAATAGAAGAATTTGTAATATAATATCCCAGAATGCAAAATATATGCATTTATAGTTAGGAATAATATACTCACAAAACTGAGTATAATGTCATAGGGGGAAAATGGGTCTTAAATGAAATAGAGGATTTCTAAGAATTCCTGATGAAAAGACAGAGCTGGATAAAAACTTTGAATTTCAAAAAGAGGACTTAAGAGAAATATGAAAAAATAAACATGAATAAAAAATTTGGGGAGATGATACATGTGCACTTTCAGAACCTTATTATTGTTGGATTCTAGAGGGAATCCAATTTAATAATCACTGGGAGTGATTCAGATATGCCTTGATCTTTTAAAAAAAACTAGAAAGAGGGGAAAAGAGGGTGGGTAGGGGAAGAGAAAAAAAAGTGGGGGGAAATTGTAATAAAGGTGAACAAATTGGCATCTATACAAACAAGGAAGGGAAAGGGGGCAGCTGACACTTGAACATCACTCATTTGAACTGATCAAAAGAGGGAAAATATACATATACAGCTGGATACAGAAATAGATTTCACTCAACAGAGAAGTAGAAGGCAAAAGAGTGAGGAAAGGGGAATTTGAGAGATTAATCCTAAGCAAAACAAACACAAAAATATGTATAACTCTATAGGCTAACAAAGAATGAGAATTTGAGTTGGAGCATAAATTGGAGGATAACAGCCTGAAAGAAAAATTAGAAATGAATAAACCAGAATATTAATATACTTAGTACTAAGAGGATCTGGGAACTACTAATGAGTGCTGGCAAAATGCAGTGAAATAGATTGTGGACCATATGTCCTGCTTTCTGGGATCTTATTCAGAGAAAAAACAAAGCTCTCAATGAGGAATTACAAATCACCTCTAAGCTTAGTGTCTCACAGATGTTCACCTTTCAATTTTCCTTAATCAGGGAGTTTCTCAATGACATGAGAACTAAATCCCTTAAGTCCAAACTCATTGACAGAAACATTGCTTCAATGATCCCATGACTTCAGTGTTTAGCTAAACTAAGCAGTGCCCTTTCAGTTCACAATTTGAATGAATTTTTCTTTCCTGGTCTCTCTCTCTTTACATTCATGAATTGTTTCTTGCCTCTCCCCTAACTTCTTATGATCATAGGTTGGAAGGGAGAGTGAAAAGATTGCTGTCATCTTTCAGGAATTCTGGGCTTCTCTGGGAGATGTTCCTGGCGGGTACAGCCTGCTCCACTGGGTTAGCAGAAGGCTTCTACCAGATGGCATCATCTGCGCAGTCTGTGCTCTTTGGGGGGAAACTGCCCAGGCAAATTGTGATTCAAGATGTTCCAGCCTGGGATTTTGCAATTCAGTTTTAATTTTCATTTAATTTTGATCATGTTCACCATTTAGAAAACTTTAAATCCACCAACTACTGACTGAGTACTGTATATGTTTGGCACTAATTTTGATTTAGCTGCATTAGACCTAGCCATTTATATGCTGGCAAAAAACTCAGGGAGGCCTTAAGCATTGCAGAAAGAGCACTGGATTAGGGATCCAGAAGACAGGGATTCTAATAATGGCTCAGTGACATACTATATGTGTGCATCAGGCAATGCATTTCTTTGGGACTCAGTTTCCCCATCTATAAAATGAGGGAGTTTGCCTAAAACTCTCTGATTCTTAGAAGATATAAACAGTTATAATTAGTTTAGCATAGACAAATGGTGTGTAATACAGTGGGAAAAAGCAATGACATTCCAGTTTGAAGAGCAGGGTTATTTTTTCTGAAAGTGGTAAATCAAGCAATGGCTGGCCATCTTTTATTTTATTTAGGAGTTACATGGTCAAGTCAGCTTTCAGAATGAATCACTAACTTTTATTTAGAGGTCTGTGCCACATTGAAGTTGCCATTAAGTTAGTCAATAAGAATTTATAAAACACCTACTATGTACTAGGCACTGTGGTAAGCACTGAGAATACAAAAATATGTAAAAGGATCTTATAATCAAGTGGGGAAGACAATATTAAACAACTATATACAAGTAAAACAATATGTAGGATAAAATGGAAATAACCAATAGAATAAAGATACTATAATGAACAAGGATTGAGAAAAACTTCCCATAGAATTCCTTCAGAGCAAAACAAGAGCTACTTAGGTGCCATTGCATTTGATCCAACATTCAATGGTTGAACACACAAACTCTATTAGTTTATAAGAAATCCATAGAAGGCCAGAGGATGGGGAAGAATGCCCAGGAACAAAAGGAAACAATTATCCTCCTTGCCTCCCTAACTGAGACCCAAGTTCCGTTTTATTTAGAAGGCCACACAAACACAGATGGTGATTAAATTTGTTTGAACTTGAGGGAAAAATCATTATTGCCATGAGTAGTGCTGGGATTCCCTCTTCTCCCCAACTAACCATTCTTGCATCAAGGGCTTCTCTTTCAGATTTCCAAGACCATAGAAATTAAGCAAAATTATTCAGCAATAGGTTGTGAACATGTTTAATAAATTAGGCCATCTGTGCAAAAACCAGATTGCTTAATCGCAACCCTAAATCTAGGCTGTGGCCCTGGCCCAATCACTCATGCATGCCAAAGCAAACTCATCTGAAGCTGTGAATGCCAAAGGGGCTGAGTAGAAGTGCTCATGGGAAAGGATCAACATAGTTCTGTATCACAGAGTAGTGGATTATGCACTGAGCTTGGAGACAGGAGGAGGAAGGTTCAAATCCAGAAACAGATACCAGGACAAGTTGTACTTTTTTTGTTTGTTTTTGAACAGTAAATGTAGGAGGCAGCAAATCCAGAATGAGATATATGGCCACCTCAAAGCAGCCAAATAAACACAAATATCATCAAATGTACATAGATATGGAAAATGAGCTCATATCCATCATTTTAACTTTATAAATTAGGTTTTAGTTTAATTTGAATTTGGCATATGAAGAGAAGATTCAGTTATTCAAGGTATCATATGATTGGTCATTGAGCAGGATTAACTGCCACATATAAAACTTTTCATTACCTGAGAGCATTTCAAGTGGGAAAGCAGGGGACACCTGGATTACCTTTCATAAGCCCTTCACCAGAGTTTTTGATCAGTTCTACCTATTTTGGAACCTTTTTCCTTTCTTCATTATTGTTCTTTCAGGCACATATATGTACCTTATTCTCTTTCTTACCTTCTCCCTTTCTCCTATACAACTTAATAGTCTCCTATGTCCACTATAGTTAAGTATCATTAGGTGTTATCTGAGTGGCTATGATTGTTTCTGCTTGGGGTCAACTATGTTGAGAACCTAACTGCTGTTTATTGTTTTTTGCCTTTTGGTACTATGGGGAAAATGCATTCTAACAGTCTAATCACTGTAGGAGTGTGCCCTTGGAAAAAGACCTCTAAACTTGGAGAATGCCTTCTTTCAAGTCATGATTCTGATCACTTCTGGTGTGGAACTTTAAGCAAGTTTACTGCTGGGAATCTTAACTTCCTCACTTATAAATAGTAATAAAGCAATTTAAGGATTGTGCATTGCTTCAATAAGAGCTAACATTTATATAGTACCTACTGCATGTTAAACTGTATTTAGTCAAGAAACTTGACTGTCACATCTCCACCTCATGCCTACCCCAATTTCTACCCCAGACACTTCTAAGCAACTAGAGAAGTGAGAAGAACCCTTCCTCCTTTCCATCCACCCAAAGGGTTAGCAACCATCACCTTAAAGGTATTGTGTTTTCCAGTAGCCCATCCTAAATCCAGAGAAGCACAAGCTCAGTCTAGGGTAAGTAACTCATAGGTTTACCCTATATATTTCGACAAGGTCAGCCATTAAGTCAGGGAGGCTCATCTAACTTTAAGTAGTGGTTAATTCTTCTAACAAATCCATATGATTTTCTAAATTCACTAAATCACAGAATTTCAGGCTTGGAAGGGACCACAGTATCAATACATGCAAAGAAATATCATGTCAAAGTAGCCAACAACATTCATCCTCTGTTTGAAGGCCTTTCCTGAAAGTACTTACTAGCTTCTGAAGACAATATATTTCTTTTGGACAGCTCAAATTGTCAGGAGGGGTATGGTTCCTAAAAACATCAAGTCTACATTTGCCCATGTGATTCCAGCTTTGCTCCTATTTCTGCCCTTTAGGACCAAACAGAACAAATCTAAACCTTCTACTTGACCATTATTTATACATCTCTTACATCACCTCCAAGTTTTCTCTTCTACAGGATAAACCCCACCCAGTTTTCTCTGCTCATTCTCCTTTAGATTCAATTCTTTATATCCTGATTGTTATTTTTTTGGATGGTTGGCTGGCTCATTGATGGACTACTAAATGATAATTCCTCAAAACTTAATAAACTCAGGTTTTGAGGAATTATCATTTAGTAGTCCATCAATGAGCGAATAAACTAATAAACTCAGTTCAATTCAGCCAGCATTTACTATGCCTACTGTGTGGTTAGCAGTAGAGATAGGAAGTAAAACAAAGTAAAGAAAAAACGGTCCCTGCTCTTAAAGAGTTTATATTTATAAGAATAAATAAAGCAAAAACAAAACAATTTTCCATGGGTAAGGTAGGGCACTCTGAATGATTGGAATCATGATATGACCTGCCAAGAGGCTATTTTAGAAACATATGATGTTGTTGATGATGATGGTGATGATGATGATGATGATGATAATAATCAAAGCAACTAGGTGGGACAGTAGAGTGCCAGGCCCATAATCAGGGAGACCAAAGTTCAAATCTGACCTCAAACATTAACAATATGACTCTGGGCAGACCACTTGGACTTTATTTACCTCAGCTTCTACATCTGTAAAATGGAAATAATAGCACCTACCTCCCAGGTTTGTTGTGAGGAACAAATGACACAATAATTGTAAGACACTAAATACAGTTCAACATGCACTAGGTGCTATATAAATGTTAGGTCTTATTAAAGTAATGTGAAATCCTTAAATTGCTTTATTACTATTTTTAGATTAGGAAGTAAAGATTCCCACCACTAAACTTGCTTAAAGTTCCATACTAGAAGTGATCAGAATCATGACTTGAAACAAGGCATTCTCCAAGTTTAGAGGTCTTTTTCCAAGGGCACACTCCTACAGTGATTAGACTGTTAGAATGCATTTTCCCCATAGTACCAAAAGGCAAAAACCGATAAACAGCAGTTAGGTTCTCAACATAGTTGACTCCAAGCAGAAACAATCATAGCCATCCAGATAACACCTAATAATACTTAACTATAGTGGACATAGGAGACTATTAAGTAGAATCTAATCTCTTATAATGTAGATTTTTTAAAAAAATAATTCCAAACTCCAATTTGAGCAGCCAGGTTGGAGACAAAAAAATCTACTTCCAAAGAAGCAATCAAAACTATAGGAGTTCAAGATTTTCTCTGTCTCTTTTCCTTCCTTCCTTCCTTCCTTCCTTCCTTCCTTCCTTCCTTCCTTCCTTCCTTCCTTCCTTCCTTCCTTCCTTCCTTCCTTCCCTCCCTCCCTCCCTCCCTCCTTCCTCCCTTCCTTCCTTCCTTTCCTCCTTCCTTCCCTCCTTCCTTCCCTCCTTTCTTTCTAGTGTGCAAGAGGGAAAAGGGGGAAGAAGAGAGTCCTGAGTGATTGTAGCCTTGGCAGGGAGATGGTTGTTGATCCTGGGCTAAATACACAAGGGCAGCAGGAGAGAAGGGAGAGGGAGTTTTGATAGCTGTGTTGGAGAAGAGTGTCTTTAATCAACATCATCTTTTCTAGGTGTAACTTAGTGTTAGAAAAAAAAATTCCCACCTGTGATTTTTACTAGCTGTGTGAGCATAGGAAAGTCATTTCACCTGAGTCTGAGTTTCTTCATCTCTAAAATGGGATTAATATTTCCATTATTTCCCTCACAGGTTTGTCTTAAAGAAAAGCTTTGCAAACTGTAAAGCACCAAAAGATGCTTTCTATAGTAAACAATTACTCTTATTACTGTATAAAGTTTATCACTCAGGTATTCATCAGCTGGGGACTATCTATATATTCCCACACCTACAAACATATATTTGCAGATCTGAAACTTTCCCTTTTATGTGGAACATCTGCTCTGCCTTCTAGGAAGCCAGCCACCAATGAGGGTTGAAAGGGAAGTCCCCCTTTTTGGGATTTTGTTTATTTAATAGCAGGTCACTTTTCTTTCTACTAATGTCCACTCCTTCCAAAATCCCACCCCCTTAGGGGGAAAATGCTGCCTGCTGACTGTTTAGCCTGTAAATATAAACTGAAAAGGCCCAGATGTTGCTGAACTGCTGCTGCTTCATTTACAGGGCCTGCAGCCTGCCAGGTGATTGGCATATGGCTGCCTGGGAGAGTATCCAGTGGAGTCCAAACACGACCCTCTGCTAGCCAGCTTAACACAGTTGGGAACCCTCTGCTAGGTTCAAAACGTTTCATGCTAATGTAAACAGCCTTGGTACCACCTTTTGAGATTTTTTTTGGGAAGCAGGCTAAATTTGGCCAATTTTAGGCATTCAGTCAGAAAGATTAGTCTCGTTTCCTCATTAATAGAAATTATGGGGCATACAAGCATGGAGCGTTCTATGCTTTGTTATGGGCAGTCCGCTATAAGTAACAGTTCTGAGTGTTTGTTTGAAGTCATTTTCATCGCCCAGTTCCTGCTTCCTCTTCTCTCACACCTTCATGGACCCTTCAGATGAGCTTCACTGCCTATTCCTTATGTGACACGTCCACAAAATAAATTGTGTTTCCTTTTGCTGTTGAGGAGAAGATGAATGTATTATCTTTCATATCTTTTTTCTATTTCCAGATTGATCACTTTTCTAGGGAAAGGAAGGAGGAATAGAAATAACAAGAGGGATGCTTAGTGAGAAGCCTGGAGGCTGATGGAAGGTGGACAGAAAACAGGCAGTGTCCAAGAGGAATCTGGGTAGATGGTGTGTATGAGGTCATTAGAAAGAGATCATATGCTATAAGAATAATTTCCTATGTCAGAAATCTCCAATATAATTTAATTTTAGAAATGATACTTTGACAAACTTTAATTTAAAAAACCTGGAATTACAATAGATATAAGAATTCAAAGAACTTTCAAGTAATAGTGTTAATATTAAATTTTGATCATACCAACAGACAATCACAGGAAGTTTCTTTAGCAAAAAGCCAGCTCTGCCCCTGTGGCTTTCAAATTTTCCCTTAGAACTTTCCTGGGAAGTATCATGTAGGGGAGATTTTCTACTGTTTAAAAAAAATCTAGGTTGCAAACAGTTAAAAGGCTCTGAAACTCTGCAGGATATGAAAAGCACTTCACGACAAGCTCTTCCAGAGAACACTTTTTTTTTGGTGCCAGAAGAATATTTAAAAATGCATGACTGACAAACAAAAATATCTGCCAGTTCTGGATGTAAGTGAAAGCTGATGGCAAGAAGTGATATCTGAATCCTGAAATACACAGTTTTCTGGGAAGCAATGATCTCTGCTGGGTGCTGAGATAATCATGTGTGCTAATGTACACACCTTCATGCAGACTCCTGTTGGAAAGAGGAATATGTGAGATCTCAGAGAAGAGTTTTAAATGACTAAGTAATCTGTGATACAATTTCAAGAAATCACTTTGTAAGAGTCTAATTTTAGCTTAGCCTGAATATAGGCATACTAGGAACAAATTTCAAATCAATTCACCCACTAAGATTTCCTTTTTTGGGGAGGTGTCCAGAGAATATAATTAACAACAACAAAATGTATCTGTTTTTTGCATTTTCAGAGAAGCATTAAATGCAATTTTAAAAGCAAGGGGTGAAAACCAAATGTCAAACAACAGAGGGATGGTTGTCAATTGTGGTACATTAACATAATGGAGTGTTCTAATACCATTAAGGATGACAAGCACGAGGAATAAAAAAAAAACCCAGAAGGTCTTTATAAAATAAAGCAAATCAGGAAAAAAAAGAAAACAAATATGGATGATGGCTGAATAATAAATTGAACAGCAATAGTGATTGCAGTTGAATAAGCCAAGATACCTGATGAGGAAACTGAGGAAGTGGCTAAAAACTGTTTTGGTTATTTATGCCTTAAAATGAAAATAGCTACTAATTAATCAGAATGCATTTATGTTCCAGGAGACATATAGGAATATGAATTGATGAAGACAAAAAGGAAACAAGCTTTGCCCTGGAGTTTCCAGTCTATAAGGAAAAAATACCATGTATTCAGGTAAATAATTATGCAATGTATTCCAAGAAATTTCTGCATCAAATAAACTCAGCGGTATTTGATGTTATTAATGAAATTTTTAAGAAATAAAAATATTTCTTTTTATGTAAATTTGCATCCAGAACTAAATTATAAGCAAGTCATTTTGAATGCAAGGAACAATCTCAAAACACAGAAATGTATTTGCTGCAATCAGGTGCATTTCTTTTAAGCAAAGGAAAAAACATTGAAATTTAAAGTTGGAAGAGAAAACATTGAAATTTAGAACTGGACGATACCTTATAGGTCACCTATTCTAAACCTTTCATTTTTTATATATGAAGGAACGGAGGTCCAGAGAGCTTACATGATTTGCCAGTCACACAGCTAATAAGTCTGGAGCTATGTATGACCCCCATCCAGCACTCAATCTACTACTCTATCTCAAGACAATTTTTTTTTGCTGAGGCAATTGGGATTAAGTGACTTGCTGAGGGTCACACAGGTAGGAAGTGTTAAATAAGAGAATTCTTAACATGGTGTTCATATACCATGGCTTATATGCAGGGCTTATCTTGAATCTAGCAAGAAAAGTTGTAGTCAGAAATTCTTAGTCCACAAATATTGAGTTAGGATGTTTCCACCTAGATGAATAGGTGGTTCAGCAAATTGGGCAATGGGTTTGGAGGTAGACTGTTCACTTTCTCAGACACTTAATAGCTATGTGAACTGGGTGAGTCTTCTAGCTCTTGTAAAAGGGAGTTGAATTGCATGAACTCATGCTTAGAAATTAATTAAAATTTTAAATTTAATTTATATCCTTGAGTTAAATCTATGATCCTACATAAAGACATCAGATTTTATTTCTTGTGTTGGGACAAAATATTCAAGAAATCTCATATTGTATCTTTTGTCATGCAGTATTTTAATAAGAGATGAGCTGTTTTGGATTTTTATATGGCAAATCATCCTTTCCCTCCAAGTTAAGACCTTACAATGTTTAGGGGGCAAAATTCAAGTGAATCTTGGCATTCATTGATCTTTTGGCTTCTGACACTCCACAAGTCTGGTTCACCTCTCACCATCTGACTGCTCAAGCAAGAAAACACTGAATTTCCTGGTGATTCCTTGCACCTGTGATCAGACCAGTCGGCATTATTTATCACTAAAAAGAGGTGATATTCCAGAAGAGACTTACATAGGGTACTATTCATGATGGTAAGTTTTGTCTGGAGAATAGTGAACAATAAAAAGTAATATTTGTTCATTTCAAAAAAACCCCTAAAACATGATAAATCTATTTTCCTCACATATACTAAGAGAGAAGCTCAGAAGTACAATGAATGACAGCAAGCATCCTCACACAGCAGATCTGGAACACTATTTGGCATGGTCCAGTGAGAAGAATAGTAATTCTGGAGTCAGGGATCTGGATTCCAGTTATGTTTTTGATGTTTTCTACTTGTGTGATCCTGGGCAAGTAACTTAATCTTACTAGAGCTCAGTTTCTTATTTACAAAATGGGAAGCTTGTGCTAGATGATCTTTAAGTCCTTTCCAACACTATGAGCCCACGATCTCATCCAAACTAGATTAAATTTAGGGATGCATTTTGAAAGAGAATATATCTATATTTGGATGAATGTAATACAACTAGGAAGGAACTTTCTCTGATGAATCAGATCACAGAGACTACAATCCAGATTGTCTTAGAACCCTTCTCTAGAGGATCTACCCAATAAGCTAGAGGCCTTACTTAATGTCTATTAATTTTGAAGAGATCTATTGTCCCCTTTCCAATCTTGCATGACCAGCCCATTTCTGTTTCTAGCCATATTTGTCAAAAATAAGATCTTTCATACCACTTCTCTTGTACAGTAATGGGAAGAAGCTGTGGCTTCCTGTTCCCTCCATTCCTATTACCTTCCATTCTGTTGAAAGTTTGTATCAGAGAGAAGAAATCATATGTGATTATAAATTGATTTCAAAGAAGCCACCATGATGAAGACTCCTCCCCAGTCTTCCAGAAGACTCTCCTTTGAGGGTAATCTTCCACTCACATCTCCTTTGAATGCTTTGTTATGATGTGGGGATGGATTTGACTTCTCAAAGACTATGACAGTGGGACCCTGATAGTGGTGGATATTACTGTACTGAAAAAAATTTGTCTAGTAAAGACTTGATGATCAACTTTATATTTGTTTTCTAAAAATCAGCTTCAGTTAAATTCTAGAAAGCTCATCACTAGGTCAGAGGCAGGGTGATGAGTTTTTATATCTCCTCCAGTTCTAATATATAGATGTGCCTTAATGAAAAGAGTACTTACAATAGAAGAATTCTAAGATTCATATAAGATTGAAATATTAAGGGAAGGCTGAGCCTACAAAGGGGAGCTAGGCAGTACCATGGACAGAATACTAGGCTTGGAGTCAGGAACATTTAAGTCAATCACTCAACTTCTATTTGACTCAGTGCATCATCTATAAAATGGGGTCACACTGGAGAAGGAAATGGCAAACCACTTTGCTAAAAGATTCCTATTGGAATGATGTAGAGTTGGACATGACTAAATGACTGAACAATAAACAAGACTATAGTAATTAAGAGAAAGCTGTTTTATGTTTCAAAGAAGGCCATAACGAGGAACATTGTGCTCCTTCAAAACTAGGAAAAAATGTACTATTTAAAAAGTAGAATCCCACCCTTAGGGAATTCATGAAAGTGTTTGGAGTGGTACAATGATCTTGTCATCACTCCTTAGACATAGGCAGCAATCCTTTTTATTTTGAGATATAACTTAATCCAAGAACAATTTTATGGTATATGAGGCCAAAACTCCAGAGAGAATTAGTCTCATGATGAAAAATGTCAAAGAATTATGCCAATGTTTCTTTGAGAGGAGAAAATGTAAATGGAGATCATTAGAATGAATAGTCTCCAGAGATCAGTCTAGTCATCTTTTCACCTGGCCACATCTATTCATCACTATGAAGTATTGCTTAATTTTTTGTACCTGTATTGGTGCATCATAGATGCTTAATCAATTCTTGATTGAATCTTAAAAGGCTACTTTTTTCTTCATCTATTCCCCATTTTACATTTTTGAGTACTGTTACCTTTGCTTGTTTTCAGAAACAAAAAATGTGCTAACAGGCTTGGAGACATGGCTTCTTAAAAACAATAAATCAATTTAATTAAAGACAGGGTATCCTCAAAATCTTAGTGCAGTTTCTAGCAATTAAAGCTTAAATTACATTAACACAATTAAAATTAGAATTTGAAACTTCACTAAGACTTTTAGAATAACCTTACAAACTAAATTAAATATCTACTGGGTAGAGAATACATGGGAGAGATGAAATTTAGGAAAAAAACCAAAGTCCTTGTCCTTATGGAGTTTACATTCTAGGAGGGGATAAGCCACAAATATAAATAATCATAGTATGTAATAATATATAATATGAGCATTGGAGAACTTCAAATAAAATGTTGTGTGAGATTTGGGGGTGGAAAAAGTCATAAGTAAGTGGAGATGATGGCTGTAATAGAAGGAAGGGAAGTTTCCATGGAGACAGTTCCTGTTGAGTAGGGTTTGAATGGATGGTGAGGAATTCAATGGGCAGGGAGAATACCACATTGGCATTAGGAAAATCAGTAGCAAAGGTAAAGAAGTGGAAAAAATATGGAGGGGGAAATATGTGGGAGGACAAAATAGTGCGATACAACAGAAAATAAAGCTAGAATTTCAGTCAAAAGCCCCGAGTTCAAACGCTTTACTTTGCCACTTTATACCAATTTGGCCTTGAATGAAACAATTTTTCTGGGAATTAGTACCTTAAAATGTAAAATAAAAATGAATCAATTGACCCAAAGGGTCCCTTTAAGCTCTAGAATTATAATTCTACAAATAGCAGACAATTTTGGAAAGGAAGGATGGGCCCAAAGAATAAATGGCTTTTAAGGTCAGTAAATAGTTTCATCTCCACTAAAGAAGGCCCAAGTCAATGTGGTGGTATTGGGAAAGGGCAGGATGAGATGGGTTTTATAATTTTGTATCTATATAAAAAGTGAGAGGTCATAGAATGTTCCACTTTTGTACTATATCTTTATTTTTGATCATAGGAGAAGAGTTGCTCTAGGTCATCCTAGAATCTCTTCATTTAAATAGTATCCCACATGCACGCAGCTAGGTAATGCAGTCACTAGATGACTGAACAGAGTCAGGAAGACCTGACCCCAGAAATTTACTGTGGAACTCTGGGTTAATTACCTAAACTTTGTCTCCCTCAGTTTCCTCAGGGATAATAATAGCACCTATCACCCAGGGTTGTGAGGATTAAATGAGATCATATTTATAAAGTGCTTTACAAACATTGAAGTTTTACATAAATACTATCATTATTATTATTGGTCACAAATAGATTGTAGTCCTTTTCCATTTGCCAAATATGCATTGTTGGACAGTTAACAAGTATTTATTAGGCATTTGTGCTCTGCCAAGGACTGTACTAAACAAGGGGAATACAAAGAAAGGCAAAAACAGTATTACATGATGATCAATTCTGATGGACATGGCTCTCTGCAACAAAGAATTGTCTCAAACCAGTTCCAATTGTTCACTGAAGAAAACCATATACACCCAGAGAGAGGGAAATGAAATATGGACCACAACGTAACATCTTCATGATCTCTATTGACATTTGCTTGCATTGTGTTGCCTTTCTCTGATTCTTTTTTTTATTTTCTTGTAGATAGGATTTTTCTTGCATAACTTCTCAAGCATTTCAACATTATTAACATGTAGTGGACTTCCTGCCATCTAGGGGAGGGGAGGGGACTGGGGGTGAAATTTGTAATGGAAAGCTTTGTAAAGATCAATGTTGGGGAACTACCCATACATATGTTATACAAATAAAAAGCTTTAATAAAAAAAAAGAAAGGCAAAACCTCACAATCCCATCCCTTAGGAAGCTTATATTTTAGTGATGGAGACAAAATGCAAGCAACTCTATCTGTGCAAATTATATACAGTGTTGCTGATGATCATTCTTCATTTTTGAGAAGGATGATAACATCCTTCAGTGATTTCTTGCCGTGTAGGTGAATTAGATTTAAGAGAAGTAAGGTTGGGCAAAATCATCAGCCTCATTCTTCTATAGTCATCAAAGTTTAGTGGTGATTGTTTGAGAGTGTAACTAATTAAACCCTTCAATTTTTTCACAAATTTGTTGGTTCATCATATATCTCATATTTGACCAAAAATATAGGATTTAATCTTTTTTCCTATTAAATTTATTTAAATATTTAAATTTAAATATTTAAAATTATTTTCCTATTAAATTTCATCTTATCATTTGGGCTCACCAATGTAGCCTATTGAGATTTCTTGGGGGAATTTTTCCTCTATCATTCAGATATCATTACATTTTTCAGTTGGGATGACTGACAATGGCTCGAGATGCAGTGTTTGACCTTGGTGTCTTCCATATCTGACCGAGCTCTAAGTGCTCCACAGCACCTGCTTCATCTGCTTTCATGGCTGACAAATTGTTCTTATCTTCCTATTCCAGTAGGGGAAGTATTACCATGCTTTGGGGTAGACATCCTTCTAACTCACCAAAGGGTTTGAAGTCCATAGATTACCCACAACCTTGTTTAGCCCATTTGCGGAGACAGTTTTACTGGAGTGTGGCTGCTGCACATGCTAAGGCTTTTTGGAGTCACAGGTGAGAGTTGGGTGAGTTGTAGGCACCAAAAATGGACAGGAAAAGGACTCAGCAAAACCCCACTCTAGAGGTGCTGGTCTTCCCTGAATACACCATACATCCCCCAAATAAATACAATGAAATAGGTGATAGTCTTAAAAGGAAAGAACTAGAAGTGGCTGTCAAGGAGAGGAATGGGAGAAACCTCCTTTTAAATGGGATTTGAGCTCAAACTCAAAGGACACCAGAGAAGCCAAGAGGTAGAGGTAAGGAGAAAGACCATTCTAGATATAAGGGACAAAAAGCAAGGAGTCAGTTTACAAGTGAATGCAAGAAATGTGATGCCATTGTGTCCTAGAATACATGGAGAGGAATAAATAGAAAGGAGATTAGAAAGGTAGTAAGGTCCTTAAAACAACTAGGGATTATATTTTAAAGCTTTACTGAGATTTCTTATGGATGATAAGAAGGGCATACATGCACACACATATTAGTAAGGGGACCACATGGAGAACAGACATACATGTATACATACTTCTATATCAAGAAATTGATATGTTATTTCTTTTATTACAATATGAAATCCCTGAGACTAATTTTTTCTGTTGTATCTCCAGAGCTTAGTAATGTATCTGATACATAGTAAGTATTTCACAAATACTTGTTGACCTTCTGCAAGAGGAGAAAAGAATGAATATATGTAGCCCTAAATATCTCACTTGGATGTCTTCATGCCTTTTTCCAAAATATCCTGTGGATCCTAACTGTTTCGTGTGATAAAAAACAAGAGGTAAAACAAGTGTTATGAATATTCCTACAAATACAAAACTAAATATGCCAGAAATGGAAGATAGCAACACAAGTATGGCAACACGTCGCCTACATGGAACTCGGCTCTCTGGAAGTCTTACCTAGCTTAAAGGAGATAACAGATGTAAAGTACTTAGGAAACCCTAAAGTGCTAGATGAATGTTATCTGTTATTGGGATGATGATGATGAGACCAGCCAAGAAGAGGAAAGACTTCCTTTGAGTAGTCAAAATAAATGAATGGATTTAAAAAAACCCTTGTTATATGTCAGGCACTATCCTAAGTTAAAAAGAAGATATCTGGAGAGACATATCTAAGCAAAACAGAAACTTCCCTCAAGAAGCTTACATTCTAATAGAAATATACAGCACATATAGGATAGTGATGACCAGAGAACTTAATAAGTTGGAAGGATTTGAAGTGGAACCATGAGAATGATTTCAGGAGCAATGTTGGTATCAGTTTTATTTTTGTTCCACAGCTGGAAAAGAGAGGAGCAGGATAAGGATGCATGCTTAGGGGCAATGTAGCAGTGAAAAAATGGCCAGGAATTTTATCTTTACAACATCCTAGGAGGACAGTGCTGTTATTGTGTTCATTTTGCATATAAGGGAAATTGAGGCTGAGGGAAACTAAATGACCCTCTCAAGATCATGGAAGTGGCAAGCATTAGTGGCAGGATATGGACAAAGGTCCTCTGACCCTCATATTCTTTCTACTGCATTTTATGATAACCTTTTTGATAAAATGAGATGAGAATATATCAGTATTTTTAGCTTCTTATATTACAAATGGGTTTTTTGGGTGATGAGCAGTCATTTTAATAATTCATCATAAATTTAAAATATCATTTTCAGGCAAATTAAATTTTGTCTACCAACAGAAAAACAAATGGGTTGACCCTAAAATCAATTTGATTAAGTTTAATGGAAGAAGTTGGTGAAGAAAATTTGTTTGAATCTGCCTAGACAGAAATGCCTAAGTTAATCTGTTATGTGATTGAGGCCATCCAGAAAAACTAAATATAGGCAAGTATTAGAAACCCACACAGAGTAGAAAATGCACAATTAGCATGAGACCAAAGCAGTGGCAGCTGATTTTCTCACTGACCTACACAAATATTTTGTATATTATAATTAATTTTCCTATGAGAATTAGATTAACAGCAGTGTTGAAACTGCCAGGGTAAAAATGTATAATTTATCACTGCTCTAAAAGATATAATTCTCTTTTTTACATATATATCACATCCACATTGATTTGTCCTTGAACAAAGTCTTTACTGCATCATTTAATGGGTGGATTGCCATTCCCATAGTTTATCCAAAAGTTTTGATAACTTTTTGGCTTTTCCAATCAAGGGGTGGGGAAGGAGAAGAATTGATAGTAAACTCTAATAAAAATAATATTAAAACACTGAAATTTCCATTTCAAAGAAATTTTACTATTCCATGGAAATATTCTGCATGTCAGATTCCATCCTCAATATAAATAATTTTATAGAAATCTTTTATAATATGGGAAATACATTATATATTATTTGGATTGCCTTAGTAGAATGAAGATTAGTTTCACATCAAAATTTGCTACTTTCAGCTGATTGACTATGGATAGATGTCTTTACTCTGGGACTTAATTTCTGCAAAATAAAGGGATTACAGGACTTTTAAAATTTTTTCTACACATGAGCCCTTTTTGCTTGAGTAAATTTTATGTGACACCAGGTATATATAACATAGGTATATAAATCAGACATTGACTGATAATAAATCAAAATTTTGTGATCTCCATATGGGATCATGGCCTACAATTTTTAAGACATTTTGGAAAAGATGATGTTTTAGGTTTTTCCCAATTCTATTACTACCCTCATTTTACAGATGAGGAAGACCCTCCAATTTTTTTCACATAAATTTGTTGGTTCACCACATATCTCATATTTGACCAAGATGTAGGATTTAATCTTTTTTTCCTATTAAACTTCATCTTATAACTGTATAGATATGTATACATGTATTGTATTTGTCATATAATTTATCCTATTTAGCATGTATTAGATTACCTGTCATCTAGGGGTGGGGGTTGGGGGGAAGGAGGGGAAAAGCTTGGGAAAAAAAGTTTTTGCAAAGGTCAATGTTGAAAAATCACTCATATGTTTTGTAAATAAAAAGCTTTATATATATAAAAAATAAACTTCATCTTATCATTTTGTCTCACCCATATAGCCTATCGAGATTTCTTGGGGGAATTCTTCCTCTATCATTCAGAGGTTATCTTCCCCTCCTATCATTGTATCATCGGCCGATTTGATGACTCATTGAAATTCTTTAGAAACAACCATCAATAAATTTTCACAGAAAAAGCCACAAAAGACATCTGTGGCTGTGAAAAATAAAAGCCAACATAATCTACCAAAATATGAGCAGAACAAGTCATTAACTCAACACATGGAGAGAATTCTAGGATTGGTACAGTGCCTAGTACAGATATTCTAAATCATGAATCTCAGAATGGAGAACTACTGTAATTACCATTAGCCCAATCCCTAATGTGTAAAACAGAAATTTATGTGGTGCCATTTTTCTGCTAGAAAATAGATTTGAGGTTCAAAGCACAAGACCAAAAAATCAAAGTCCACTGGGAAAAACTCATGTGAATTCTGATGTTGCTATGGAAATGGAACCCTAAAAACTAACAAAACAGACATAATCCTAAGTAACAAAACAGAGGTCCTGCACTTCATGAAGACAAATAGCCATCTAAAGTCACTGAAGCACGGTTGCTTTTACTCAATCTGGGCCATATCCCTCTTTCTGCACTTGACAGCACGTCCACCTTGTGGTTGCTAAACAATGTTATGTTTGCTCTGGTATGCCTTTCAACAACCATTTTTATTAAATCATCTGTCTCTCTGACACATCTAATGAAATCATGTTTGTGATCAGCTTAAGAAGCAAAGGAACACATATTTTGACAGCTAAGTTTCTGTTTGTGATATCAATGCCCAAATCATACTTCCTCCTTTCTTTTTGCCTTTGACTCATTTTCTGCCTAGTCAGGACTTAGAAGACCCTATAACATAATACTATCTTTATCTGTAGGCAGCTAGGTGGTACAATGTGGGTAGAGTGCTGGACTTAGAATTAGGAAGACTAAGTTCTATTCCTTTCTCTAGCTATATGGCCCTATACAAGTCATATAACCTCTCTCTATCTCCTCATCTATGAACTGGAAACAATAATAATAACTGTTTCACAGGCTATTGTGAAGATAAAATGAAATAATATTTGTAAAACTGAGCTGCAAATGCATTATATAAATTCTGCCATTGTTATTATTAGTTACATTTCTTTATCATCTCTATAAATTCTTATTACTTCTTATCTGTTCTTACATTTAGAGGCTGTTGTTTAAAACATACACACATATGTATAACATACATGTACATATATATGCACACACACATATAGGTCTATCTATTTCAAGCTGGCATAATGATGAACATATGTTGGAGACTTACAACGTAATTTGCTATACATATTTCTTTTTTTATTTACTTATGTTAGACAATTGAAATTAAGTGACTTGCACAGGGTCACTCATCTGGGAAGTGTTAAGTGTCTGGGGTAAGATTTGAAATCTGGTCCTCCTGACTTCAGAGCCAATGCTCTATCCACTGAACCATCTAGCTGCCCCTACATATTTCTAATTTTGTAGAAGACACATATATCTATCTCACCGATTCAATGTTTGGGGAAGGAGAAGCTGCAAGTCTTTTCACATATTAGCACATAAAAACATAGAAGAAAAAAGAGCTGAAATCAATTGTAAAGAATATTTTTTGTAGAAGGCAAACGAGAAACTACAATCACTGTGTCTGGCCAATTATTTAGTTACTTAAAAAGTGACTAAATCCTTCATTCCAATGTAATTAATTGTTATTTGAAGAGCGGTCCCCAAATCTGCTTTTCTGGTGATAAATGAAACCAGGCATTCTTATCAGGTCCATGATATTAATGAGAATGGTAGATGTATTAAAATACTTACATCGCTCTCATGACCTTCACGAAGGTTGTATGTGAGATCATGCTGAATATCTTCCACAAATTTGTGAGCATATTCTGGGTAAAGGTCTAACACTTCAAAGAGTCCTTTGAGGATAATGCATTGGAGATCACAGTAGGTAAGCGCCTTCACATCTGCATTCGTTTTAATAACTTGGTCCTTAATTGAGAGGTTTGCTCCAATTAAATCGCCTTTCCCTAAAACACATGAAAGGGGGGAAAAAGGCAGAGGGATGAAAAAATCTTAGACAAAACTCAGACTTTGAACTATTCAACCTTCAATTCCCTGGAATCAATCTAAACATTAAAGAAGATTTTCTCTCCCTAATACATAAGAACATAGTATAGAGCAACAAAAAGGTCAGGGATCTAGCTGTGGTCCTGACAGGGTTTATTAAGAAGTCCTAAGAGTCACTTGGTCAAAGAATAGGAACAAAGAATTTACAGAAAAAGCATTGTAAATCATCATGTACTGAATTGAAAAAGGTCCCAAATTGTTATGATATAATAAATGCAAATTAAAGCTCTGAGGTTTCATCTCACAAATCTTCAAAATGACAGAGATAAAGATGGAGAAGTTGTAGGAAGTCAGGCCCACTAACAGACTGTTGTTGGAGCTACAAATTGGTTCAATGATTCTTGAAAATAATTTGGACAGAAACGAAGTTGCCCCTATGTTTTTAAACAGAAAGGCCCATATAGGGTAGGTATCTCATGGAGGTCAAAGACAAGAAACCGCATATTCCAAAATATTCATAGGACTTCTGTGGTAATAAAAACTTGGGAATATGTTGGGTGCTAATTAATAACAGAATAACTGAATACATTTTTGACCCAACATATATAATGCCTTAAGAAAATATGCCATAAGAAATGAGTAGCATAAGAAATTCAGAACAGCATGAAAAGATCTGTATGAAGATTCAGTGAAACAAACAAGCCTAGTAAAACAATCTACATAAAAACCCTGAAAGGCAGCCAAACTATGGATAACTGGTCCTTGATTCTCAGTTAAGTTTGAGTTTATTGATCTTTTCAAGTCTAGTGAACTGAACTAATTATCTTCAAGTGTCCTGAAATCACATATATCTCCTAACATGTCTGTCTCACCTGTCTGGGAGATCTGATTAATCAGATAATGCTAGTAAAATTCATTGAGTCCTCAGAGAAATATGCAACATTACTGTAAGCTGGCCGTGTGATATAATTGTTAATACTCACCCAGGTTTCTAATTCTAATTGGTAATGAATTACCAAAGGATTGAGCTTTCCTTCCAAGGATTCATATAGTACTAGATTTCTTTCATTCATTAATTATCTTCTATATTGTGACCCTGAATTCTTTGGTTTTATGCCTCATCCTCTTCACCCTGGCCATTTTCTACGTCACTGTTGCTTCTACATATCATTACTTCCTACTTTTCAGTCTTACTCTAAGATTCACAGCCAAATAAACGTTATTTCCTCTGGAAAAGATGTGTCAGTGTATTTCTCTATTGTTTCCCTTTACAATCTTTGCAGCTGTCTGTAATAATATAGATATTACAATATCCCCTTATCTGGCCAGCAGATACTATATTTTCTCTATTAGAATGTAAGCTCCTTGAGGGCATAGACTGTTTTGCTTTTGAATTTGTATATCTAGTTCCTGACAAACAGTAAATAATTAATAAATGCTTACTAATTAATTACATTGATATATGTGTATATAGACTTATTATATTTACATATAATATGTTCTCTTACTAAATTATAAGCATCATGAGGAAAAAACATCATCTGTTTTAATTTTGGTATTTCCACAGTTCCTAGAACAGCACTCTGTGCTTAATAGGTGCTTAGTAATATTAAATCTGTTTTACTAAATTAAGTTTCATAATTATTTTTAAATAAACATTAATTTTTATAGTATACAGAGATATACTAGGGTAGAGAAAAGAATAATAGATAGGAGGTCAAAACTTCTAGGTCTGAATCTCAACTCTGCTCCTTATCACCCAAGTAATTTTGGAAAAGTCATTCCCTATCCCCTTGCCCATTGAGCCTCAGTATCTTCATTTGTAACAGCAAGGTTGAACTTTATGATAATTAATGTTCCTTTGAAGGCTAGATTTTATGATGTTTTAAATTGTCTCCCATTCAGTTTGAAACAGAGGATCTAAGAATCAAGGTTAAGTGGTATGGTTAAGGTTGGTGAGAGAGAGAGAGGGATGGGGGAGGGGGAGGGTGGGATAGAAAAGGAGAGAAGAAGGGAGGGAAGGAGAGAGGAGGGAAGGAGAAAAAAGAGTAAAAGTAAGAGAGAGAGAGAGAGAGAGAGAGAGAGAGAGAGAGAGAGAGAGAGAGAGAGAGAGAGAGAGAGAGAGAGAGAGAGAGTGAGTCAGCATCATATGAGTATATGAGAATGCCTATTAGGGACTTGACAATAAAAATAAATAAGAATAAGTAGGAAAGCACTTTGCTGCCTCTGATGAATTTGAGTCACTGAGCCCCATTGAACTACAGTAGCTAGTTCTGAAAGTATAAGATGTGATTACGGAGCCACTGTCAGTGATATTAGAAGGATTTGTGGAGATCAAAAGATTTACAATGGGATTTAAAAATGACAAATGTTCTAGTTTTCAAAACTATTCTCAAAAGAGAATAGAATCTGGAAAGTATAGATCAATGAAGTGGACTTGAATTTCTCAAAGAAAACGAATTGTAATGGAGAAGGTGTTAATTAGAAAGTGCCTTCATGGCTTTATTGAAAAACATAAAATGGTACACTAACCTTATCTGGTTTTTAAGTTTGGTAATTAAACTGACCAATTAGTCTTTTGAGCAAAGTAATTGTCAAAGTACTTTATACCATTCTTGTAGAAAAGTTATAGAGATTATGGGCTGGGGGAAAGAGCAATTAGATAGATTTGGGAGGGAAGCTAAGTAGTGTAGTGGATAGCATGCTGGGCCTAAAGTCTGATAAACTCCTTTCCCTGAGTTCAGATCTGACCTCAGACACTTATTAGCTTACCTAGGCAAGTCACTTAACTCTGTTTGGCTCAGTTTCCTCATCTATAAAATGAACTGGAGAAGGAAATGACAAGTCACTCCAGTATCTGTCAAGGAAACCCCAAATGGGCCATGAAAGGTCAGAAAAAACAATAACAATTTAGAGGAAGATGATGAAACGTATTACAAGTCTCAAATTTCTTCCATGTGAAAATTCATGAAGGATCCAAGGATGTTTAAAATGACTAGATATGCACAGGAATATGGAGAAAGGCATTATCTCTCTTCAATTATATAAAATTGCTTAGCCTTTTTTGTCTTGGTCCTCTAGAGCAGAAATAAGAATATTGCCAGTATTTCCAAGCAGGAAAATTTAAACTTGATATAAACAATTCCATGTTTCCATGAAACTGACTAATTATGGAATGGGAAGATTTGGGAGTAGCAGATTTTCTATCACGTGAGATCTTTAAACCATGATTAGATGACAGCTTGTTGGGTACATGTGGTGAGGTTTCTCTTCATGTATTGGTTGGATTAGATGGCTGAGGTTCTTTTCAATTCTGAAATTCTGATTTGGGATGAAAAAAAATAGAGGTCATTTTTTCAAACTTCCTCATTTTATAGATAAAGCAACTGAATCTTAGAATGGTTAAGTGATCCTTAAGTTAAGCAGATCCCTTAAGTCCAAATCCCAGGTCTCTTTTCATTTCTACCTCCCAATCTGAGATCCCTGCCATTTCTGAATTTCTGTTATTCTGTGAAAAACTTTTGTTACCCATTAGGAAATAATTTCTACTTCATGATTTGAAGGAAAAAAAATAAAAGATAAAATGACCAAAGAAATCAATGAAATTTTGGATTAAGATGTTCATAAATATTTGTGGCAGATACAGTATAGTTTTTCTATTGTGAAGTGCATTAGGGTGTTCACTCCAAATGAACAGTGGATTTAGATTCTGCTTGATTCTGTGAGTTGATTGACAGATGAAATAGCATTAAAATGTTGTTTGCAGGGTTTTCTGAGATTGTAACAAGGTCACATTTTGTCTTTAAATACTTTGGTTTTCATTGTTTTCCGCTGTTACTAAATCTAGTTCAGGCATTCTGTCTGATACTTTAGCATTCTGTGATTCCATATAAGGAACTGCTAGGGCGACCTTCTTGCCAAAGCAAAAACCTCTACATGCACAAGGGAACTATTTTATTCCATCTTTCCTAGTAGATTGCTCCCTTCATTATCCTCTTTCTTACTCATAGATAGTATCTTCCTGTCTACTGGAAGATTCCCTTTTGCCTTCAAAAATACCGATATTTCTTTTATGCTCAAAAAAAACTCTCTCCCTAAGAAAAAATCCCCAGGACCAGATGGATTTACATGTGAATTCTACCAAACATTTAAAGAACAGTTAACTCCAATATTATATAAACTATTCGAAAAAATAGGAAATGAAGGACTCCTACCAAACTCTTTTTATGATACAGACATGGTACTGATACCTAAACCAGGTAAAACAAATCTTTGATACTTGTCATCAATTAGTTCTACCTGTTTTTTCATCATTATTGTTGGTTTTTGTCATGAAATTCCTTGAAAAGGTCATTTACACTTGAAGCCTCTATTTCCTTTCATCTCACTTATCTGTTTAACTTTTTATAGTCTGTTTTAAACTCATCGTTTAACTGACTTTGCTCTCTCCAGAATTACCAATGATTTCTTAATTGACAAGTATAAATAATGTTTCATTAATCCTCATTCTTTTCAACTACTCTGCAGCTTTTAGCGTTGTAGACCACATCTTTTTTTTTTTTACTTAATACTTTCTTCTCTGTAAGTTTCTTTGATATTATTGTATTCTGGTTCTCCTATCTGCCTAACAGCTCCTTCTCAGACCCCCTTTAATGGATCATCATCCATGTCATGCCCACTAAGGATGTATGTACACTGGGATTTTGTTCTGGGTCTTCTTCTCTTCTCCCCCTATATAATTCAATTGGTGATCTCAACAGTTCCTATGGATTCAGTAATGATGCTCAAAACTATTCATCTAGCCCTAACCTTTCTCTTAACCTCTGGTTTCCTATCTCCAATGGCATATTGGGCATTTCAAAATGAACATTTTAAAACAGTTTAAAAACAACACATCCAAAACTGAATTCATAACTTTCTTCCTAACTTCCTTGTTACTGTAAAATATACCACTATTCTTTTGGTTCCCTGAATTTATAATTTAGATGTCATCTTTCACTTCTCACTCTCATCCCTGTTATCTAACTATTGTCAAGTCCTCTTCATTTAACCTTTATAAATATCTCCTTCACTTCTCTTACCCTGCTATCAGTCTGATATAGGCCATCATGTTCTTATACTTGGACTATTGCAATACCCTGCTGGTTGTCCTGGATTTTAAACCCATCATTTTACTGATGGCTCTCTTCAAAATTACCAGTGATCTCTTAATTGGCAAATATAATTGATGTTTCATCTACCTTCAGTCTTTTTGATCATTTTTAGAACTGTAGAACACTTCATTTTCATTAATACTTTCTTCTCTATAAATTTCTTTGACATTACTCTATTCTGTTTCTCCTATCTACCTAACTACTCCTTCTAAGATTTAATTGATGGGTCAACATCAAGGTCATGCCCACTAAGATTGCTTCTGATCTTTTCCCACTCCAGTTCATCCTCCATTTTGCTTTCAAACTGATCTTCCTAGAGACTGAATATTCCTCCATTCCCTTCTTTTCTCATTCAATAAACTTCACTGGTTCCATATCACCTCCAGGATCAGATATGTTTTCTCACTAGACAATAAGCTGCTGAAAGATAAGATCATGCATTTTGGTTTCATCAATAATTATGCTGTCTTTTTCAGAGCAATATCATAGCAGATAGACTCTCCACATATTTTAATACATGAATGAGTTTCTACAAAGGCTAAAATAGCTCAGGGGAAGCAATATAACCCAGTGGGAAGTGTGATTTGTACCCCAACTCTGTCACTTTTTGCCTTGTGAACTTTGGCCAGCCACTTAAACACTATAGGGCTGAGGTCCCCTTCACTAAAAAGTAATCAACATCAAAAACAGCAACTTCATCATCATCATCATCATCACTAGCAACAACAGTTGTGAGTTAGGGTTTATATAGTACTTTATGGTTTTCAAAGAACTTTACAAATATCACATTTTATCCTCAAAAACCCCTGGGAAATAAAGTTTATCAATTAATGTTTCCCCCTAAAAACTTCCCAGGAATTAAATGCTATTATTATTCCCATTTTACTGATGAAGAAACTGAGGCTGAGATTCAGTCAGTGACTTGCCTAGACTCACACATTAAGTGTCTGAGGCTGAATTTGAACTTAACTCTTCCTGTCTATGAGCTCTCTTTATCACATCATTAGAAAACTGCTATGATCTTTCTAACGCTAATTCTATAAGTTTGTCATACTATGGCAAGAGAGAACAAACTGCCTCTCTGAACTCAAAATGAATAGATAAAGATGCTGCCTCAGTTTTTCATTTTAGATGTTCCTAGAGGCATGGTATCTTTCAAGAATATTCTCAACTCTCTACCTCAATTCATTTCATGATGATGTACATTGCTATGCTATTTCTAGAACAAGATGAAAATCACCATTCATATTAAAGTAGCTAGTATTTGTAATTTTTGGGGGGAGAAGGTGAATGGATTCAATTTAGCCATAATTGATCAATTTAGGAGTTCAGTGACTAGTAAATATAATGGCCATGTTTTTCTCAATCAATCAATCAAATCAACAAGTATTTAATATCTACTTTATGTCAGTCACTGTGGTAGATGCTAGGTTTAAAAAGACAAAAGTAACACAGTCCCTTGTACTTATGTTAGAAAGAACACTGGGCCATAAGTCAAAAGTAGAAATGAGTCTTTAATTTGTCTCTAAGTAGCTATCTGACATTAGACAATTTATTATGCTTTCCTGGGCCTCAGTTTACTCACCTATGGAATAAGAGAAGTAGACTATATAATGATGGCTTATGTTTACATACATTACTTTCTATTAATCATTTCATTGGATATTGTGTAATTTTGCAAAACTGGGAGGTAAATGTAACCGGTATAAAATAAGGCTAGAGAAATAAAGCATTTTCCCTGTGTCACATAATTAGTAATTATCTGAGATAGAATTTGAAATCAATGCTTCCTGACTCCAAAGCCATCCCTTCTGCCTCATAGTTCCTCAAAAAGCTCATTGATCTCTGATATACTGTGTGATTATATTACTTTCTTCCCTCTCCTAATTAGAAAATTGTATGTTGGATAAAATATGTAAAAACGATGCATCTTTGAGTTGTGTATAACCTTCATCTATAACTTACGCTTAGTTGTAATTACATAGTCAAATGCCATCTGTAACATGTATATTTGTCTGTAGAATTCATCGACTTTATTTTTTAAAAGAAAGTACCATATAATAAATAAGGAAACACCATTACTTTCAAATAAAATGAAAGTATATAGGGCACACCAATCAGTGACTACCATTTCAACATATGTTGCTCCAATAAACCAGATTATGTGATGCCTTCTGGTAGGGACTAGAGAGCTGGGTGGTTTGGACAGATTTATGGCATGGCATCTGTTTGCTAATACTTCTACCCTGTAATAGTGAAAACAGTCATTAATTTATATTGGGGATGGCACTACATTTATAGGGCAGAAAGTTAGGAGAACTAAGGGAGAGTTCTAGCTCTGAACATTAAATGTGAGAACTTGGGAATGTCATTTTAGGTTTTTTCAGCATCAGTTTTCTAATCTTTAAAATGGGAACAATAATGCACATGTTGCTTTAGAGAGACGATGGGAGGAATATGTTTTATAAGTCTTAAAATGCTATAAAATGTAAGCTATAAAAATAATGCTGGCTGCATAACCTTGAAGGATTAACTTCTCTACTTGGATGACACTCCAAGAACATACTTACCTACTCTGGTAGAGAGAACTTTCTCAAAAGAGAGCTCTCTTCTACCAATGAAATTACAGATTTAATCTCTATCCCTATAAATCATATGAAAGTATATTTTAAAAACTCAGACCTCTCTTTGTTTTTCTTTCTGAAAAATGGCATAGCTATCTACTTCATGATAAAGTCAGATGCGTTACACAGTATGACTAAAGAATCTAAACAAAAGTCTTCTTAAGAAAGACAAAAGCAAGTCAACAATCATATGTTGATATTGTTGGAAAAAATGTTCACTTATAAAAAGAAAAATGCAAAGTAATAGAAAAGTGATGATGACAAAAGATGGGAATAGTATTGGAGAAACTTTGAGGAGATAGGAAGACTAATACACTGTTGTGGGAGCTGTGAATTCACCCAACACTTATGGAAAACAATTTGAAACTAAGCTATAAAAAAGACTAAATTTTTTGTATCCTTGTGTCCAAAGAATCATAGATTTAGAACTGAAAGGAAACTTAAAATTTATTAAGTACAACCTCCTTATCTTCCAGAGGAGGAAATTGAGGCACAGACAGGTAAAGTGACCTGTCCAGGGTCATATAGCTAATGAGCATCTCTGAAATAGGTTTCCCTTCCTCCCAGTTTTATGCTTTCTTCACGACACTATCCAAAGGCCAATAGTAATGGGAGTTTGCTTCAAGGATGGAATATCCCATATTTATCTTTTAGCAGGAAGGTGAGGAATTAGATGTAATCTGTCTCAAAATGTGTTGATTTGTTTTGTGCAACTTCTCTTTCTTATTAGAAGAGAGACTTCTATGGAGAATGGGGTGGTATTGAGAAATCACAGCAAGGTAAAACAAATCAATCAAACATGAAAAAATCAAGTACTCATCAAATGGGAAGAGTGTTCTGAACAAGGAGAAACTAGTTCTTCCAGATTGTACTTTTCTTAGTTCTGAAACTTGAAATCAATCAATCAATTATGCTTTTACATTCCAGGCACTAGAAAATACTTATTCAAAAAGTACAAAGAGTTTGTAAAATCTATGTACAAATATAAAATGAAAACAATTGTTTGTGAGAAAAGCAAATGTGTAGAAATTTCTAAAAGTAATGAAAACCAGAATGTGGGTGGTGTGGAGAACTCAGGGACAGAATCATGTGGCAATTTATTAAATCTTTCCAGAGAAGTCAGAGAATACATGTAACAAGTAGAAAATCCAGGAAATTGTTGGGCACAAAGGAGGGCATTTAAATGGAAGCTTACAAATTTGCATTATATTATACTCTGTTGTAATAATCTTTTGGTATTTCATTATGATACTTTTCTAGTTAATCAAATTTAATGTTGTATAATGTCAAAAAATTTTAATTATTTACTTTTAATTATTTACCCTCTATTACAAAAGGACAAGAAAATATGAGCATATTGTAAAGTTTGCAATTTAAATTTTTATTTATATTTTAGGAAGATTGTTGATGGTTTATTACGTTTATAATAAAATTAAAAAGTCATTGTATTTTGTTTAAAAGTTGTTTTTCAAATGTTATGTAAAAGGAAGGAATCTGTCTCAATAAAAGCTAGGTTTTGTTACTATTCCTTGAAATATAAAAATAATCCTTGGTCCTTTAAGAGAATTATGGAGTTAGCAGGAGCCTTTGCTTTTTTTGGTCATAGAACTAAGCTTAGGAGAGGTAGTTAAGCAGAAGAAAATCTTCTAATATTAAAAAAAAAAAGATAAATAAAGGGATTTGTTCTCCTGACTGGTAAACAAATGGCAAAGCCACTAAAGTTATCTCCTCTCCTTTGTCATGGAGGGGAGAAATGAGCTGTGAACTTGCAAATTAGAGAGATCAATCAATGGATGGACTTTCCATTGAGAAGCTGCAAGAATGGAGTTATAGGGAGAGTTTGAAGACTAGAAACAATGATTACTCCACCAGATTCTGATACTAAGCCATAGTGAACTTCTAAAGGGTTTAGCTGAACTGGGGAATATCCCAGAAAGGTTTTGGAACACACACACACACACACACACACACACACACACACACACACACACCCCTTTATATTTTGCATATGTACCTATTTTCTACGTTTACTCAGGGAAAAATAGTCTTGGACTAAATAATGAGTTAGGAAACTTAAAGGTTGGTGACAAACTTGTTAGTAGCTAGTATTTTTAACCCTAGCTCTAATTTTATGTTTTAAAAATATAGCAATTAATATGTATGAACTATTTAAAAATTCTGTTTTTAATAAACAAAACATAATTTAGTAGAAAATCATGCTATGATTTTTGACTTAATCATCCCTATGAGAAGCTTGCTTATTTATTTCTTATCAACATCACGCGGATATCATCATCTACTTGGCAGCTTTTTACAAAAATTATTAATTGGAAGCCCAGAAAAGGTGAACAGCTTTGTAAATGCAAAAGTATAGCTTGATGATAACCCAGTGATGATAGTTAACATTTATATGGAACCTACTATGTGCTAGACATGATGTTTAGAGCTTTACAAATATTTCATTTATTTATGATTGGTATCAAATGTCTTTAACATAAGTGCATAATTTCTAATCATGTCAATGATTAAATACAAGCAAAGTAAAACTACTGATAATATTACTAAAAGACAAAATGGTTAGTGAAAGGAGAATACATTTGGATTCAAAAAACCTGAGTTCAAATCTTTTTCAGGACACATTAGGTGGCAAGTCATTTAGCCACTCAGTAACTCTATGAGAAATTTATGAAACTACCAGTAGAAGGCTTCTAAAACAGGACATCCCTCAAAACAATGAAATCACAGGTTTAGATAAAAATATATTTTATCATATTTTTTAAATGTACTTTAAAAGAAACACAAAGTTCTTTGCAAAATTTTATCCCATTACAATAACCTAAAAGGTCACCTTTGATAAAACGTTCTTCTCATTTCATTGATGGGCAAAATACTTCTTAGAAAATTAGGAGGTTGATTATTCTACAGCCCACAATTTTCACAAATTGATCTATGGACTTGCTGTGAAAATTATCAATCAAGAGATCATATTATCTCTGTGATGAAGTTTCCTTAATGACTGCCACAAGTACTCGTTATTCCTAGAATGCTAGAACACACATGCTTTGCTGCTTTCTCTACCCAATCTTAATTCTCTAATGAGTTGTTAGGACAGTTTAACTAATATTTGCATAAGATATAGGAGAATTATATCATAGCCTGGCTTTTTACTATATGCATTTTGATGTACTTGGAGTTAAATCCTACAGTTGTAATGAATGAAGCTTAAAATGTCATTTAATCCAAACTCTGAATGCAGTCATTCTTTCTATGAAATTTTCAGCAGGAATTCTGCAGGAAAATAATGCTCATACACATAATGATATGGGAAAACTTTCCCTAAAATTAAGCCAAAATCTGCCACTTGGAAACTTTTAATTATTTACCCTATACAGAGTACAAATTGGCTTCCTTTTCCAGATCAGCTTTATTTAGAAACTTGAAATAGATATGCTTTTTTAGTGCAGCAATGTATAACTTCCCCAAAAAATATTCCTTGATAAGTTAGAACCACCAACTTTTTGGTAGAAGGGATGAACCAGTTCCAAGGAGGATGTTACTCTACTGATTGCTTTCTTTGGCTACATTCCCATTTGTCAAGCAAGATGCCTCTTAAGATCTACATGTAGATGATCAGTATTCTGAATGTGACAATTCTATTCATGAAATTAAGCTTAGATTGTCTTTTTAAAAGTCATGTTATAATGTCAACCCATATTTAGTTTAAAAATGATAACACACAAACTGAACCATTAATCCAAGTCTCCCCCATTTTGTATTTGTATAAATATTGTTTTTATTATTGTTTAAAGACTAGGTCACCCTATCTTGCATAGGCTAGAAGGGTAGAGGTTATTCATGGACCCATTCAACAATGAACTTCTGAGCTTCAGTTTCCATGGCACCTGGAATTATAGGAAAGGTCCATCATGTCTGTCCATAATTCTTTTTAACTAAATGAATTAGAGGCATTATATTTATCCCTGCTAATTGTCAAATCACTGGTGACTTCTGGCATGAAATCCTGGTTGACTGAATATTATGTGTATATTTAGTCTTTTCCAATCATCTCCAAATAACTAGAAAGGTAACAAATAAATAGACTAAGAATATGTAAGAGACAAAAAGAGAAATTCCTTCAAGGAAATTCTCACTGAAAGCTATCAGATAATTTGAAGAAGTGAGTAAGCCTAAAGAAAAGTTGCTAATATATTGAACAAATACTGCAAGACATTATATTTCCAAGAGAAATCTATAGAAAATGTTATATATTTTAATCAGTGTAGATAGAGTTCTTCACAAAAACAGAAGAGAGTGGTTATTTAACCAAAGAATGATTGGAAATCCTAATAAAATAATTGAATGAAGAGTGTAATTAGAACTAAAAAGAAAGGCATGGAAGAGAATCAAAGGCTTAGAATATAACTTGAAAAAATTGAGCAAATCAGTGGATACTTTGGAAAAAAAATCCCAGAGTATAAGGAAGTCCAAAATTCAGTGATATAAGAAGAATTTACTGACGCAAAATCAAAAGAACAAAACTGGAAGGATGTATCTGCATAATAAAAAAGTTATGCAAAAATGTATCAGAGAGGTAATATAAGAATAATATTCTCATTCTCCTAGAAAAACACAGTGAACAAAAAGTCTGAAATAGTATCTTAGGAAATCATAAAAGAAAACATTTTGGAGCAAGAGGCTAAAAGTACAGTTTAACAAAAATTATACAATACTACCAGAGAGGAACTATGGATTTAACTCACGATTAAGGGTGATTACCAATCCCCAGAATCCTATTGTTAATGAGAAGATTTTGTAAATAGCCAGGCACCGAAAGAGTGTGTTGCAAATAACTTCAGTCAGAATTACTTAGGATTTCTATGATTAGAAAAGAGCTAGACAAAGATATGTATAAAGTTGTTAAATTTCTTATGTCAAAGAATAATTTATCCTGCAAAATTGAGCATAACTAAATGGGGAAAATAATTTTCACAGATTTGTTATCTATAAAGCATTCCCTAAAAAAATTAGAGCTTTTAAAATGAAACTATATCATACAGAATAGCTCAATAGCGGTAAATTAGTTTATCTTGAAAAGAACATAAGATCATAGATTAGAGATAGAAGCAAGCTTAGAGACAATTGTTTTATTTTAAGTGGAAATTCTACTTTGTCGAAGGGTTATTGAAGAAACAAAGATTAAATACTGAGTCTAGTTATTAAAAATCAGTATTCCTTCCTCAGACCCTTCAGTGAAGGAAAGAAGAGGAAGAAGAAAGGACCGAATATTTCATTCAAACTCAGAAGACAGAGCAGGGAAAAGGTAATCCTTATGAATGGAAAAAAATAGCAACAACAGAAAATTATTAGGCCCCTATTATGTTCTAAGCACTATGATAAATGCTTAGGATATAAATATAAAAGTGAAGCTAACTCCTGCCTGTAAGAAGTTTTTATTAAAAAAGGGAAAATAACACACATTAGGGGGTGGTGGCTAAAAAAGGTTTATTTTGTAGTTAAAAGTTATAAGGATGTTGGATAACCAGAAGAGTAAACTGACACATCTTTCCAGTAGCAGAGACAGTATTGATATAATTATGGCTCCAAAACTGGAAAGCAGAAAGGGAATTGTGTGAGGAATGCATACATGTAGCCAAAAGGCAGTTGGCAAGAAAACAATATAAGAAAAGGAAGCATGACTGAAGCCAGTCTAAATGAAATGGTCCATGTGAGGTATACACTAGCTAAGGCAGTGACCCAAGTGAGCTCAAGCATTGAAAGCATTATATCCTCTAGGACAAGGTCTCTAGCCAGCAAGGCATCTGGAGAGAAAATGACTGGCAAAAAAGGAAGTAGAATTAACATCTGTTTAAATATAATGGGTTTTATAAGGTGCTCATCAGTAAGGAAGGACAAAGGGGGCCTCCAAACCACAATCTTAAATAGATTTGACAAGGAAAATAAGCAAGCTTACATACAGATGTGTTTATGTGTATATATGTAAATATACACACACATGTATCATATACATAGAAACACATTTATAATAGTATAAGAAGGTTAAAATAAGCAGGGTAGTGGGATGGTACAGGGAAGGGAAGGATGAATGAAACTGGAGGACAGGACTAGGAGGAGATTGTCTCAAGAAAAAGAAACTAGAGGAAACTAAAGTTACTCATTGTTGGGAGTTTGTGTGTGTGTGTGTGTGTGTGTGTGTGTGTGTGTGTGTGTGTGTGTGTGTAGGATTATAAGATTTAAAATCAAATGTCCATAGTAACCAATAACTTGATGAACTCACCATTTAATTGGTGAATGGACTCCATTTTACAAGAACTTCTGGACAAACCAGAAAGCAATCTGGTTAAAAATGCATTAAGATCAGCATCTTAGACCATATACTAAATAAATTCCAAAGAATAAACTATTTTTATATAAAAGCATTGTCCCATAAAAATTAAAACAAAATAAAAGGTTCTTACTTTCACAAACTATGAATGAGGGAAAATTTGTAAGAAGACATCAAAATCTACTTTTATATCTCCTCAACTGGCTGTGATGACTGATGATCCTATTTAAGTGATGCCAGTATCCATTAAGATGGCATCAGAATCTATTATTAAAAGAATAAATTTAATTTGATTGAACCGAAATAGAGATAGTGTTATAAACTTTACTCTCCACCTACTAGATTTTCTAGAAGTATCTCTTTTTCAGGAAAATGATAAAATTATATTTAAACTTCAAATCAAAATAGTGCAATTGCAGTAAAGATGTAGAGCAATAAAAGGAAAGAGTGAAAAGGGAGGTCCCTTTGCCTTCCTCATTACCCCATTTTAGTGACCTATGTCTTTTTGTTTTCACCTGCCAGTTGAGACCTGGGATGATGACTAAGGATTAGAAAGAAATGGACTAGTAATACAGATATAATGAGAGTTTAGTGTTAGTTCTATCTCCTAATACTGGTGTGATAAAAGGTTTCATTTATCATGTAATTTGATTCTTACAATAACCTACAATAAAATTGAGAAATTGAACGTATTAGCAGTTTTTTCAAAGGTCCTTGGGAGCCTCAGAATCATTAATCTGAGATTTGCAAATGTATTTTCAAATTTCTTGTTTTGCAACATTTTATGTTGCCCTTACATTTTATACTTATTCTCTTACCTTTAATCAAAACACTTTTTCTTTTTCCCTCACCCTCATCACCAAGCTATGAAGATATAAATATCTGATTACCTATAGTAAACTTTTGAAACATATTAGAAACAAGTTTCTTTCTCATTTAAGTATTTATAGATTGTAGCCTTAGCCTTTAGTCAAAAAGAAAAGATATTTTAGAAGAGATGACCTTTGAGGTTGCCATACTGGAATTAATTGTGTGCAAAATTTAGCTGTAAATCTCTTGATATTTCTGATAAAACCCAAGGAGAAGTGTGTGTGTGTGTGTGTGTGTGTGTGTGTGTGTGTGTGTGTTTAAGGAGAATGAGATACTGAAATGTTTCATAATTTATAATCTTAAAGAGCTGCTGAAGGCACTGAAAAACTAAAGGGCTCACCCATGATTGAGTGAGTGTGTGTCAGAGGTAGGGCTTGAACCCATCTTTTAAGTTGTCAGAATATATTAAATTTCTCACTTAATTTTTTTTCTTATTTCTCATTAGGCCTCCTCTCACCCTACAAAAATAAAAGGAAAAGAAAAAACAGCAGATACGTGAATTAATGTTAATTCTCATGGCTACTTTTTTCTATATAACTAATCTGAATTGGAAAATTGAGAATGTGTGTATATGTATATGATGGTCAAAGGTGAACATCATCCAAGACAATACTACCAGAAAGTAGATGATACTATATCAAAAGTGAGGGACAGTTTGGATATCCAACTGATATCCAGCACATTGCAATCTCTCTAGAAGATTTGAGGGAAAATGTTGAGGAGATTCACAAAGAATTAGAAAGAAAAAGCAGTTGTCAGTACCATCCCATAAAGGCAATGCCCATAATAATGAGATCATGAATCCAATTAAGTATTCAATGATTTGTTTTTACTCTTTTTAAAACCTGAATATATACTTTCTTACACAGAGTACATATTTACATATATATCTATGTATATATATATTCATTGTGTATATGTATTACATGTATCTATATATATGAAAAAATAAATATTTTCATATATTCTTTCCTAAAAGTCTTAGCACTTAGTTTTAAGTCATTAAAAACTACTAAAATGGATGTGTGTACATATATATATATATTTACACACACATAATGAATACGTCTCTATATACATAACAATATACATGCACACACATTCATATGAATATCTATATCCACATGCATATGTATATATATGGAGAAATATGTGTTTGTACATACATATATGTACACATACCTGTAGGTATATATATGAACTAACATTTTGAAAGTAATCCTTGAATTCTGTATCTTTGATATTGAGTGAAAGTTATAAGATACAAATTGCTTGCCTTTGCAAGGGCAACTCAGAAAATTCTAGAGTTCACTAGAATCCACATGGTTTTCTCTGAGATTGGGAATGGAAGTTAAAGTCAGGAGGTCCCGAGGTCCAATTCTGCCTTATTGAGTGTGGTCCTGAATCAGTCACTTTGCCTCTTTTAATCTCAATTTTCTCATTTGCAAAACAGGGCTAATAATAACATCTTCTTCAGAATGTTGTTGTGAAGATCAAATGAGATTCAGGCTCTACCAACCTTCCAGCACCATAAACAAATGAACTAATTTGACTTACAAGCAAAATGTGATCCCTGCCTGACTCGGCACTCTTATTAACACCCTGCATCCAATCTGTTGTCAAGTCTTCCAGTTTTATCTTCACAAAACTCTCGCATCCATCAATTGCTTTCCACTCACATTGTTCTCACCTTCTTTTAGACCTTCCTCACTTTGCATCTGGACTACTCAGCACTCTTACTATTCTTTCCCCCTTCAACTCTAGCCTCTTTCCATTCCAGATGATCTGCTCAGCTATTAAAGTGCTTTTCCTAAAATTTAGGTGTACCCATGTTAACCCCATGCAATAAACTCCTTAATACCTCCAGGAACAAATCCGAAGTCCTCTGCCTCCAATTGAAGGTCTTCATAACTTTTTCCGTTATCACCTTTCTCTTTCTTTAATTTTACTCTTCTCCATGCATTTTATAATCCATCTACTAGAGCCCTACTTGCTCTTTCTAGACTGGAGCACTCGTGTTCTCATCTTTTTGCTTTTGCAATAGCTATTTCCCTTGCATGAAATATTTCTCTTTACCTCTACCTCCTAGACTTTTCATCTTCCTTCAAGATTCAACTCAATACCCACTTTTGGGAGTAGGTTTTTTTCCAGTCCCCTCCAAATGTCAGTATCTTTCCCTCTGAGAATACATTCTCTCTATTCTGCAGATATCTTGTATGTATCTGGTTATTTCTATATTACTTTGTGTATGAGAATAGGAGTTCCCTGAGGGGAGGGATTATGTTTTTGCCTTTCTTTATATTCCTTGTGCTTCATACAGAGCCTGGTTTTAAAACTATGAAACATCTAATGACTCCATATAATAAATGATTTTTGAATGATTGAGTTTCATTGTGTTTCAGACAGAGATTTACTCTTTGGGGCATACTCCATGCCTGAGGACACAATTTCTTCTGTTTCTCTACAGACATACCTAGTATGGCCAGCACCATGCTGTCTTTGAGTACTTCCATAGAACCCGAGCACACAAAGTAGATGGCCTGCAGGGCATCCCCCTGCCGCAGGAGGTACTCCCCGGGAGCACAGAAGGAGGTTTTGATGTGTAGAGACAATGACCTGAGGCAACCTCGACTTGCACACTCAAAGAGGGACAGCTGCAGGATCTCCTTGTTCAAGTGCATGGTGATATCTGAGCGCAGCTCATCAGGAAAATCCTTTAAAAGCTGTAGAAACAAGACACATAGGAGGAGACCAAGCTGCTGGGATGGCAGCTTTGGTTGGTACTGTCACTTATTACTTATGTGTTTATGGGTAAATCAGAACCAATATAAACCTCATTTTGCTTAGGCTATATATTAATATATATGCATCTATAAAATATTATAAATATATAACAAACATATTATTATAACATATACATATGTTTATGTATATATACATATACATATATTATTATAACAAATTTATACACAAAGTTTATATGGTTTAAATGAATATTCCATTAATATCACTCATTATCATTATTTTGTTTCCTTTCACTTATAAACAATTGAAGAAAGAACTAATGATTTGTTGCTAAGACAGATTGAAGACCAGATTCCAGGACCCCAACATCTGATTTTCATTACAGAGTGAAAATGAAATATGTCTTTATTCTCTACCTTGAACTCTGACCCCTGAGCACCTCATCCAGGAATCCTCTCATATGTCCAAAAGAATATTCATTATTGTCTAGTCTTTGGAAGGTGCCTGAATGATTTTTTTTTGTGCTGAATTATTAAAAACAGCCAAGTGGTGAGATGGAGAGAGGATTGGAGTTGGAGTCTGAAATATAGGAATTCAAATCTTGCCCCTATGCTTACTACTTCTGTTACCCTGGACAAAACATTTAACCTCTCTCAGCCTCAGTTTCCTCATCTATAAAATAGGAAGGATTCCTAAGTAGCTCCTAACTTTTATTACTACTGTGAGGATAAAATACACATGCATAAGATGACATTCATATAGTCCTTTGCTAACCTTTAAACATACTCTGAATTTTAGCTAATATTGGAGTTGACCTGTGGGACATTTCTGGAAGAACTGACCTTTGGAGTTGCCCAGGAGGAATTTGTTGTCTTCAGAATGTTATAACAATTGGTCAACTGGGTTCATTCAAACAATTGAGTAGTGAAAAATATAAATCCAACTGGCTATTGAACGGGATTGTTTGGTCAGTTTAGGCCAATGGCCAAGTCAGGCACAGGACTTTGATACAATCTAAATAAAAACTGATGGCAGTGTAAGGAGATAAAATGGGATTTATCTGCTTCTGAAGAGTTCTAAAAATAAATACTGCCTTTACATTTGTGCCCTTTTCCTTGTGTATTGTTGTGGGAATTGATCTTTATCTGTAATGCCCTCCATTTTGGAAAACAAACAGGAAATAGGGCTTGTGTCTCAAAGGGTAAATGGATGGAGGGTGCTTGTTACCTCATTGGAATCAATCCCATTATTGACCGACCAAGTTGTTTGGAAATATTCCAGCATCCTCTGCTTTAACTGCTGTGGCAGGTGATGGACACGGATGAAGTCCTTCAAATCCTTTGTCCTTGTGTGGTAGAGAGACCATCTGGAGTACATTCGTTGTATGATTGCAGTTACATTCCCAAAGACCAAAGCATGCATCAAGGCTGGGGGGGGAAACAGAAGTACATATAGCAAGATGCATCTCCATTAGTTTTACTAAGCTGTTGTCTTTGGGGTCTATGTTGTAGGGGTCTATTAAGAACAGACTCCTCTGTAGGTTTATGAGGAAGTAACATAGTATCTTGGAAAGACCATCCACACTGAAGTCTTGACTGTGGCACTACTATGACTGTGGATAAGTCATAGCCATTTAGCTTTAGTTTCCTCATCTGTGAAAGGGGACTGATAAAATGACTTGTAATGTTTATTTCATAGGATTATGAGGAAATCAATTAAAAACTTCAGAGGGCTATGTAAATGAGCTGCTATTTCATCTTCACTGACCCTTTCTCAAATATGATTTGGGATAAATGAGTTTTACATGAGGCAGTTAAGTAGTCCAATGAATAGAGATCATTGGACTTTGAGTCAACTCTGGCTTCAGATACCTACTACCTTTGTGATCCTGGCAAGTCATTTAGCCACAATCTACCTCAATTTTCCCAACTGCAAAATGGAACTATTTACTGTATATGCTTCACAGGGCTGTTATGAGAAGAAAATGACACAATACTTGCAAAGTTTTTCATAAACCTTTAAGTGCCTTATAAAAATTAGCTATTTATTATTCCACTAAATTCTTCTTACTATGAATAATGTTATAAGGAATGTCTGGGTACTCAGTAGGTAGAAATGAACTGTGGAAATGAACATGATTTCAGATGAACAAATCATATATTAAATCCCAATAATCTATTATGAATAACTTTATGGCAAAGATATAGGTACCATGTATATACATACCTATTGAAATAAAATCAAGAAAATAGAGAATATTATTATTTAATAGCCTTTTATTATATAAATGACAATGAGGCTTTGTAGGTTCATAATTTCATGGAAATAGAACAAGAAAAATTCTCTGAAATGACCTAACCCAAGTCCCTTTTTATATAAAATGACTTGCCCAAGACCCCATCAGAGGTAGAATCTGAACTCAGGGCTTTTGATTCAATAGTCAGTGCTCTCCAAGGTACTACAGTGCTTCCTGCTTCTTGATCAAGTCAATAAATCAGCAATAAAGTATGTGTGAGACATCAAGGCAAGATGCCAAGTATTTGAAATACTCAGGTTGATCATTTTTTTTTTGATCAATTTCAATCATACTCTACCAAAGCTATCACAATTTTAAGGAATAGTTCAAGGGCAAAAATACCAATTTCAATATTTTAAAATTAATTGGTGGTTGTTCAAATCTGCATCCCTAAAAATGAAACAAATCAATATTTTTTAAAGTTCCTAAACTGCATGTTATAAGCTCAAGCCATTCTTTTTCAAATTTGTGTGGAATTTGTATGAGATTCTGGCTTCATTTGTGTGAAAATTCTTACTCCAAAATGTTGTCTGATTACTAAAGAACTTTATTTGTCAGTGAAGTAATAAACGATTCTGCTACAAGTCAATGAAATTAAATCTCAGTTATCAGATCCCTTAATATCCTCATAAGCTAAATGTTTGGAAGCTCTGCCATCTTTAAAAATATGTAATAGTCCTTTCATGGAGATTAAATTGACTATTGAGAACAATCAGATTCCATTATTTTAACTTTGCTTTCCTTAATTATGTGGATGATTTTAACTCTGCTTGCTTAATTATAATGTGCATAAAACACTTAAAAGTAAGAGAGGTAATATGTTCAGATCATTTAGCATCATAATTGTACATTATCAATAAAATGAATTACTGGATTCATTGTAGCATTCATGAAGGGTGTTGGGAAAGGACTATTCTTTATTTGAATCACCATAATTTCAATGTCTCATTTCCAACACAAGGAAAGACTTTAGCTGGTAATTTTTTAAATGTGCTGTCTTCCAAAATTTCTTTATTTTTTTAAAAGCTACTGTGTTCTCTCAGTCCCAGTTTGTAAGTTTTATACCCAGAGAAAAATAGAATGTAACTGTCATCTTTAGTCATCCAAATTACATTTCAAAGTTTGTCTTGGGAATGTCTAAATCCTGGTCAGTTCAGAAGTACTTTCTCTTTCCTCCCTATTTATTCCCAAAAGTCCTTTCTCACATGCTTAAAATGTTACCTTAAAATATGTACTTTGACTTTCAGATAAATTTTCAACCTATTGCCTTATAACATGATCAGGTGACAACTTCTCAAATACTTGACAAGATAAACAGATCAAAAAGACAGTAAGGCAGTTCTGCTTATTTCATAGAATCATAGCTTTGCAGATGAAAAGGACTTCAGAGGCTATCTTTTCTAACTCCTTAATTTTATAGATGGCCACCAAAATTAAGTGACTTGTCCAAGACCATATAAGTAGCACCAAGCAAATCTGAAATTCCAACCCACTGCTATTTTCATTGACCACAGAAGGCTTCTTTCAAAAGCTAATTGAATAAGGTTCTACAGTTGGAGGAAAAAAGAATTGTTTCCAAATCTTACCTCTCATATATACTAGGTAGCTGAACTACTCCCTCTTCATATGTAAAAAAATGGGATATTAATATCTCTACTGACTTCCCTATAGGGCTGTTTTGAGGTTCAAATGAAATAATAGAATCAAATATTTAGTGTTAAAAGAGACTTTTGAGGTGATCTAGTCTTATCCTGGGGTCCATGAACTTAAAAAGTTCTGCTAACTATTTCAGTATAATTGGTTTATTCCATGATTCTATATATTTTATTTTATGCAATTAAGAATGTTTCTGTGAAGGAGTCCATGAGCTTCATTGTATTATTAAAGGGACCCATTATACAGAAAAAGTTGAGAACTCTTGATTTAATCTAATTTGCTTAATATCACATAGAGGAGAAATGAGGCTTGGAGAAATTAAAAGACTTTTGTTATGTTATGTGGGCAGAATTCAAATCCAGATCTCATGATTCCAAATGTCGTAATATTCCTATCATATAGCACTATACTGCTTACTCAGGGAGAGAACTTCACAACCTTTTGGAAGTTGCCAGCATTTTTTTCAGTGTCCAACTCTTTGTGATCTCATTTGGGTTTGGAGGGACAGAGGTACTGAAGCAGTTGGTCATATCCTTCTCCAGCTCATTTTTCAGATAAGGAAACTGAGGCAAATAGGGTTAAGTGACCTGCCCAGGATCACACAACTAGGAAGTATCTGAAGTGGGAGATTTGACTCTGGGTATAGCACTGTGTCTACCTGACCCTCCTAGAGGATTCATAAGTGTCAGCTATTGTTATTATATATTACTTTATCATTATTATCATCATTATTGGCATTATCCCACAATATCATTCTCTTGTGAGGAAAAATTATTCCTGTTTTTTTTTTTATTTTCAGGAAATTCAGTCCCTTGCTGTTTCTATTTTGGAGCTGTAATTCACTTTCAGTCTCCACTTTCATAGCTGAAAGCCACAAACCATTCTTGCCTCCTTCCCTTCCACTGCTGTAGCTATGTTGGGCCAAGGAGAGGAAATGGGCCACAAAAAGAGGGAAGCCTTTTTTAAAGTTGTGACACCTGGGTAGATGGGGTAAATATCAGCTTAGGGAAAATAAAATTGTGGGAACAACACCCAGGTGTTGTTAAGTGGTTTTAATTATGTGCAATTTTTGTGACCCTATTCAGAGTTTTCTTGGCAAAGATACTGGAGTACTTTGCCATTTCCTTCTCTAGGTCATTTTACAGATGAGGAAACTGAGGCACACAGGGCTAAGTGACTTGCTCAGAGTTGTACAGCTAGAAAATATTTCAGGCTAGATTTGAACTCAGGTCTTACCTGCTTCAGGCCCTGTGCTCTATCCATTATATCACCTAGGTACCATCCTAGATAGTTAACAAGCATTTATTAAACACACACTATGTATCAGGCACAATGCAAGCAGAATAGGATAGAAAGATAATAATAAAACTGTTCCCGCCCTCAGGCAGTTTACATTCTATGGATGGAGATACTATGCACACACACACACACACACAAAATAAAAAATAAATACAGAATAAACACAAGTTAAGTAATCAGGGCAAAGAGCACCAAGAATTGGAGGCAATGGGGGATCATGAAAGATTTTATGTAGAGGGTGATGTTTAAAATGAACCTTGAAGGAAACTGAGAATGTTCATTCTTCCTTTATTTATACTTTACTGGTGGCATACAACTATATGGACAGATAAGAATACAGAGAGCTATAGAGATAGATAGATAGGTAAGCAGATAGCTAGATGAATGGATAGCTAGATAGACAGATGAGTAGAAAGGTGAAAGAGATGGAGGCAGAGATAGTGAGAGAGATGTATAGAGAGAGGGAAAGAGACAGAAAGAAAGGGAGAGAGAGGCAGAGATATAGACAGAGATAGAGGTAGAGAGACATACAAAAAGACACAGAGACAGAGAGAACACAAGGGAACTAAGATGGCTTTTTATTATAATTGTTAATCATCACCTAATTCAGATATACATTTATGTCATGCAGAAAAATTCTACCAATGATATCATAGCTTGAAAGAGTGAACATTGTTTCACAAACCACTGTACTTGCAAAGAACAGTTTATGCACTAGAAAAATATGAGTCACTGACTGTACAAAATATAATGGATAAATCAATGGGGAGCAGACCAGCATATCTGACAGATATTGCAAATCCTAATTTAGTAGGCTTAAGTCCTCAGATCCTGAGTGTTTCTCAAACCTTCCATCAGGAATAGAAGAATATGTACAAAGTACTTAAAGACTAGAGACTGCATTTACTCTTGAAGTGGCTTTCCTTTTAACATTGGTTTCAAGAGTTCAAAAAGTAGACTTCATTCTATGAATGGTCTACAAAGCTGAAGTAGGGTCATCTATGAATTTGGTATCAAAGATCTTGGTTCAAACTCCAGCTCTGCTATTGTAATCTTGGACAAGTCACTTGATTTTTCTGGGCCTCAGTTTCCCTTTCTATGAAAAGAAAGATTGAAAGATTTCTTCTTACTCTAAATGCAATAATAAGACTTTTCTGCTTTACAATCCATCACACTGCTGTTAATTTTTTCCTAAGAAATGAGAGTAATCTAACACCACTACCAGTCCATTTCACTACTTAAGTATCTTTCTATAGGGCACAACCCAATTTCTCTTCTTTTATGTTAAACATGGTAAAATATATGTTGAATGCAATATGTGCATACATATTTACACAATTATCTTCCCAGGAATAAAAATCAAATCAAAAAAAAGGGAAAAAAAAGAGAAATAAAATAAAATGCAAGCAAATAACAACAAAAAGAGTGAAAATGGTATGTTACTCAGTCCCCCTAGTCCTCTCTCTGGGTGCAGATGGCTCACTCCTTCCCAAGTCTGTTGGAACTGGCCTGAATCATCTCATTGTTGAAAAGAGCCACATTCATCAGAATTGATTATCACATAATCTTGTTGTTACTGTATACAATGTTCTCTTGGTTCTACTCACTTCACTCATCATCAGTTCATGCAAGTCTCTCTAGCCCTCTCTGAAATCATCCTGCTGGTAGTTTTTTATAGAACAATAATATTCCATAACATTCATATAACATAACTTATTCAGCCATTCTCCAATTGAAGGACAGCCATTCAGTTTCCAGTTTCTAGCCACTATAAAAAGGGGTTCCACAAACCTTTTTTGCACATGTGGGTCCCTTTCCCTCCTTTAAGATCTCTTTGGGATATAGGCCCAGTAGAAACACTGCTGGGTCACACAATCCAATTTCTATTCAACAAATTCTTTGTCTTCATGAAGTCAGTTTTCCTTAACTATGCCATTCCCAGGGATCTCTTCTTTCTCTGAATATTTCACTCATTTAATACTTATATATTACCTGATATTAGAAAATATTATTTGTAAATGTTCCAAGTCCCCATTTGGCCCACAAGCTTTCTGAGAGCAGTAGGTATATGTGCCTTTTATTTGTCTCCCCCATCTAATTTAGCAATAGAACTTAGAGTATGTATTTAATAAATATTGCTTGTTTGAAACTTCACAGCCAATCACCTTCATACAAAGTCTTCCTGTTTTTTCTGAGGCAATGGTTAAAAATATATAAATGAAAATTATAAAGAATAAAAGTTGAAAAAGAAAATGAGCTAGGAATGTGGCAAGAATTAGGGAGAATAGATAGAATAACCATGTAGAACATTTATGCCCATGCAAAATTAAGAGAACAAGAAGCCCTTTGGTATATTGGATGGACTATCTATGGGAAACTTAGGGGAAGACATGAGTTAAAGTCTCATAAGAAAATAGTCATAGATTACTTAAAATCTGCATAATTAAAAGGTATGCTCACATAAAGGAGGTCATGGGATCATAGATGCTTTGGAATATTAGAGCATTTAGATTATCACCCATAAGGAAGGCATAATGTAGAATGGATAGTAAAAGTTCATACAGTTAGTTCCTAAGAAATGTAAAAATTAATTTCTGAAGTGATCATATTATTCAAATATTTCCACTGGGATTACACTAACTACATCTTACATGTTAAAACTCTGAACAGACGAATTCAAATACATATGATCACATCACAGGATTTGTTATTTTCACTAATAGGAACTTAACTGTACTTTCTGGCCACCCAACTTTCTCAAATGTAACAACTACAAAGACTATTACCTATTCAAATGACAAATTGTAACCTTCTACAAGTTTTGAGACTGACAATGTTAAGTAGGAAGATTTATTTCTTATTATTTAATTATGGAAGTTCTCATGGTTCATTTTTTTTTATTTTGATGTTCCTCTCCAGCAATCTTTATTACATTATAGATTAATGAAACTTGACATCATTTACTTGATTCCAAGAATGAAAGATAATTTGAGATACAAAAAACTGTTCAAATTTAGACCCAGAATCTCCCTATTCATAATCACAACAGGTTTAGGAAGTTGTGATTACACCAGTATAGAAAAAAATGAATAAGTTGCTAATTGTTTCTTAATTGGTTATTTTAGATAAACTTTTCTTCCACGTGGAATTCTCTGACATCATTATTTTGTATTAGCATAAATACTCTATACTAAAAAATGATCACTAGAAAAAGTTGAATTTTTATCATTGTGAATAATTCCAACTGAACCTTTGTTGTTTCCTGTGTTATAGTACATAGCACAAAGGCTAAAGGACAAACCATTTGGAGAGTATCTCATTCCTGCTTGGGGAAAAAAGGAAAATGGTTTACTTACCACCAATTAGCATGGTGCAGATGGAAAAGATCTTTTCTGCATCTGTGTTGGCGGAAACATTTCCAAATCCAACACTGGTGAGGCTGCTGAGGGTGAAATATAGGGCTGCAATGTAGGCACTTCGGATGGATGGGCCTCCTAAGGTGTTATTGCCACCATAGTATGGAGATTCTAGACGTTTTCCCAACTCATGAAGCCATCCTACAGGGAAAATAAGGGAGAACATTTCAAATGAGAAAAGGAATTCCATACTGGTCAGGCCATGTCATTATTTAATTATTTTATAGTTTTCTTGAAACGTTATCATGGTGTAGTGGTTAGAATAATAATGATGAGGTTGATAAAAATATTAATCACAATAATATCAAATATCAATTAGATATTACTTTTAGGTTTGCAAAGCATTTTACATTTGTCCTTTTTGCTTCTCAAAACAACCTTGACAGGGAGGTATTATTATTATTATTTTCTTCACTTTATAGTTGAGGAAACAGATGAATAGTCAGGTTAAATGTCTTGTCCAAGGTCTCTCAAAGCTTGAATTCAAACTAAAGCTCTCTAATTTCAATTCTAATACTTCCTATTGTACCACATTGACTTCCATCATCTTTGCAGAAAAGAAAGAAAAATGTTTGCTAATTGGAGGATACCTTACTTTTTAGTTCTATTGCCCATGACCCTTATTTCTATGTTCAGACTTTTGTGATTTGTCTGACAGATATCCATGAGCTTCCCAAAAAGTTACATAAAACTTTATTTTTGCTTTTTCAAGGACCAACTAAGAACAGTGCAACGTGGTGAACCAAAATGGGTCCAAGACATTATTGATGTAGTGATAGTATACAACAGACAATACTGAAGACAATCTGCATTAGCTAATTTTATGTGATTCCTATCCATGTTTATCTACAAGTTCCTCACAAAGGATTTATTATACTTGTTACATAGATGGGTCATTAAAATATCTTTCTCTAGGTCTTGTAACATTTCAATGGTGCCAAGGAAGCACCAACTGAGGTTATCCTTCATTTTCACAACATGACTTGCCCATCTCTTTTTCTGGTTATATAATTAACTCTTGATATCTTTTATGGCACTTCTTAGATACGACTCATTGTTTGTAATATATTTCAACCTACCTATCACCTTCCCACCAGGATCTCCCTATTCCTATGAAATTCAGAATTTTGGGATTGTGGTGCCTAAGATTTGTAACCAGATAGCTCCATTGGAAGAGCATTGTTATTAAAATGCAGTTGTTGCTTTTTATACAAAGGAACAACTTAACCTAACAGCTTGGCACAAGAGGTACAAAAATGTTGCTCCAGCAACAAACTCCCTCAAAAGTAGAATGGACTAAATAGAACCTAATGGTTCCATGAGATAAGAAATATTAAAGCAAAACCAAAAGATTGAAAAAAATGGAAGAAAATGTAAAGTATTTCACAGTGAAAATAGCTATGTGGAAAATAAAATAGTACATAGGATGGGCAATTACAATGGATTAGCAAGAACAAACTGTTTTTGTTCTAACATGAGGAGATAATATATATGCCCCTTGTGAGGCTGTCATCATCAGGGGTTACAGAAGGAGTCTAATTAGATAGAAGGCTTGGTTCTTTTCCATCTTAATGATTTTGAAGAGAGAAAAGAAGAATATGCTAAGGAGAGGGAGAAAGAGGAAGGTTAAACAAATTTATCTCAAACGAGATGTGTAAGTAGAAGATTTTACAAATAAAGCAGAAGGGGAAGGAAAAAGGCCAACATTTTAACTTTAGTCTCACCTGAACTAGTCAAAGGACATACATCTAGAATTTTACTCAATAAATTCTTGCAATATAATAAAGCATACATTTTATTTATATGAATAATGCAGAAATGTATTTTCCTTGAATATGAATGCTTGATATTGGAACTTTGTTTTTCTTTCTTTTTAATTTTTTTTAACTTGGGGGTGGTAGAAGGGATAAAACACAAATTTTTGCAAATTGAAAAAAAATAAAAACATCAATGTCAAATAAAAATGAGAGACGTGATGTGATCTTTACAGAGTTGGTGTCAGATTTCAAAAACCTGCATTCAAGTCTCAACTCCAATTCCTACTGTATGCAACTTTGAGAAAATTATTTAATTTCCCAGTATTCCAGCAACACTCTAAGAATCTGTTTCAATGTAGGCAATGCCCTAAATTGTTAATGGCACTTTCCTTTCCCAGAATTTCCTTTGTCAGTGAAATTCCAAATCAAACCAAACCAATAGAAAAAAAGTGATAAAAACTCTGCTGTTGAATTGAGTTTGTAGTTAAAACACACACACACACACACACACACACACATGAACATGCAAAAAAAAAACCAAAAACACAGGATAATCAGGAACATTTGTCCAATACAGAAACAGAGCAGTCTCTAGCTCTGGGGAATTCCCATTACAGCTTATTAAATAGCATTCTATGGAAATTCTTCCTCTGTAGTTAGAGGATCAAAAAAAATGTCAGTATATATGTCACATATGCAACTATAAAGATACCAAACAAATATTGTTATTATTATATAAAAATCCCATTACAAGGTCCATTTTTTCAAATGTTCAATATATGTATCACAGATAATAATAATGATGATAGTTAACATTTATAAAGTACTATGTGCCAAACATTATTCTAAATGTTTTACATTTATTTATCTCATATGATTCTCACAACTCTGGGAGGGAGATACTGTTGTTATTCCCTTTTTATAGATGAGGAAACTGAGGAAAATGGCCATTGTGCCTGACCTAGAGTCACATAGTAAGTCTCTGAAGTCAAATTTGAACTCTGGTCTTCCTCACTCCAGGTCTTTTATTCTATCCACTTTATCACTGAGCTGCCTATATGTATATAACCCTTAAATGCTTGTTAGCTGCCGTTCTGACCTCTACAATCTCATATCTCCCCCTGAACATTTATTAAAGAATGTCTGAAGAGAAATGACACTTTCCTTCAGAATCTCAATGCTGTAAATGTATGGTAGCCAATATAAAAAGGAACCACCTTGACCACTGATAATGTAATTTGAACAGATGTTGTCCTTGCTTCTATATACTTATGATTTAAATGAGATAACATTGAAATGGCAAGTGATTCTATATTGATTCTGTTGTTTGTTCTTGAAGAGGACCATGACCTCAGGGAGGAGATGCCATGACTTGCAAATAAATTATATTTAATGAGGGAGGGCTGTACAAAGTCACCAGTCTCACTTTCTCCTTCATCTGGATCCAGGAGTAAGATACAGATCAAGACTACTGGATCACTAAATGGGTGTTGCCTCAGTGAAATGGACTCCTATTAAAGATCTTTGCTTAAAAAAAGTATCTCCCACTGTTTTGATTCTAGGCAGACAGTGAAAACTCAGTGGTAGGATCTATGAAACAGAAGACAAGAATGGGCAATAAAATATAAGACCTTACTTTATTTCTACCCTCTGGGAAAAGCCTTGTACAGTTTGATTTGCTGAGGTGATTATTTGCCATTTTGACAAGAGCATTAAATAATGGTACACTAATTTTTTTTCTTTCAAAAAGGCCCATGAATCACTGTGACCCAGTAAGAAGATATCAGATATCACAACAATTCAGTTTATGGTGGATAGATAAAAGGGGATTTGTATTTTTCCAAATTGATTCACTGATAATTGCAATGAGGTTTAAGTGACTAGAAGATGTTACTTTGCCCATAGAATAGATACTGTATGACCCAGTTTTCATCTTTTGCTGCATTGAGGAACAAAAACAAATACTTGTTTCTTAGTCCAAGAATATAATCAAGTACCTGAATCAAAAACTGGAACTAACTGCCTTAATTTGTTACACCTTGAGCTGAACTCAAATAGCTTTTCTACAGACTTAAGAAATAACCTCAAACTCAGGTTTCCTCAGTTTCTACCACGTTTTAAGAAAGACTTTGATGAGTTTTAGTATGTCCAGAGGAGGATGCTCAGCATATTGAAGGAAGCAGAGATCATGCCATTTGTGAGGATAAACAAAAGGAAATTGAGATATTTGCCACACAAAAGAAAAGACTTTGGATGGAGAGATATTTTAAGACTTCAAATATTTTAGAGATTGTCAAGTGTAAAGAAGGGTGAGTCTTGTTCTCTATCACATGCTTACTAAATGCTTTAAGCTGAGTGCTTTAGTCAGACTGAATCACTACACAAGACAAAAGCAAGAACAATGGATGGAAGTTGTAAAGAGGCAAGTTCATGTTTTATGTAAGAAAAAACTCCCTAATGACAAAGTTGTCCCAATGCACTGCACCAGGCAGAAGTGATTTCCATGGAGTTCTTGCAGTCTAGTTTGCTTTTTGCTATCAGCGGGGACCCCTGCTTGAGTTATAGATTAGACTAGTTATTATATATATCATAGAATATTTATATATGTATATATATATGTATATATATTGTAGAAGTAGAGTATCTCAGAAAGAGAGAGTATCATAGATATTATCTATGATAATATCTGTGATGCTTTCATGATTCACCAATCCCGACTTCTGGCTAGATATTCTCCATTTCTCTGATTATGGTTCCTCTACTTAAATTAATGCAAACCAGGGCAGCTAGATAATACAGTGGATAAAATGCCAGGCTTGGAGTCAGGAAGATATCTTCCTGAGTTAAAGTCTGGCATCTCACACTTAATAGTTATGTGACCCTGGGCAAGTCACTTCTCCCTGTTTAACTCAGTTTCCTCATCTGTAAAATGAGCTGGAGAATGAAATGACAAACCACTAGCATTTTTGCCAAGAAATAATATGTGATTATACACACACACACACACACACACACACACACACACATATATATATAACATGTTATATACTTACAAACAAAAAAAATTTCTAAAACATTGATTGGAGCATAGAATCATTGTAATGTAGTCACCCTAAACTGAAACTAAATTCAAGGATATCCCAGATAATATTCTGGAAATAAACTTAATGTTAGGAGAGTTAGATTCTTTCTCTTTAATATTTCATTGCCCACACATTTGCACATGTGTATATTTGAGCTGAAGCCAAAGTAAAGATACTCAGGTGTGAAGGAAATTACAGCTAGCACATTAGATCCAAGAGAAGGGAGAGACAGGACAGGATGGGACATTTGAAAGTACATTGACAATGGGCAGCTAGGTGGCAGAGTAGATAGAGCACCTGAGTTCAAATTTGGCCTCAGACACTTGGCACTTCCTAGCTGTGTGACCCTGGGCAAGTCACTTAGCCTCAATTGACTCAGGGCAAAAAAAGAAATTTCATTGACTATGATATCAGAGGGCTTAGGTTCAATTCTTGCTTTGAAACTTATCACCTGTGTGATTTCAGGTAAATCACTAAACCTGCTTAGGTTGCAATGCCTTCATCTATGAAATGGAGTTTGAGTGAATGGCCTCTGGAGTTTTGGCCTAGGAATGGCCTAGGTTTTGATCTATGATCCAAGTTTTATTAATATCACTCTTTCTAGTGATCTATTTTAACCAACATTTGGTAGAACCATTTGCAGGACTTATTTTTAATATGAGAAGGTTGCTACTAATTTGTGTTACAGTCAAAAGAGCAAAAGATGTAATGATCATGAAAAAAAATGGTGACACAGAAAGTATGTTATATCCACAAAGTCTGCTATTGACTCTGTCAGCTAAATAAAACTTTTTCCCTTGCCTACAACTTTCCACAATGAGCACACATGTTCTGTTATAAGACAGGATGTCACTATACTGTACCAAAGGACGCAATTTCACCAATTTGGAATTTGCTCCCTCCTCCCCATTAATGCCATGGAAAATCTTGTTTCTAAAAGAAAGCATGCCCTAGAGCATCCTGTTCCTGCTCAATTTCCCTCCTGATGGACATGTGGAGAATGTTTTACATACAACTTAAGATAGGTTCCACTGTATTGAAAAGAATTCAAGACATGACTAAAGAATAAGAGGAAGCAATAGTAAATAATGTTTATGATCAAGACAGATTCATTCATTAAAATTATCTTCCTTTTGACAATAAATAAAATAATGAACTTGCTTTTCATTGGCCCAGACAGTAGTGAGGATAATAAATAAAGTAACACTATTCTTATAAACACTCTCTCTCTTATCTAATATTCTGGTATTGCCATATGGGGTACCCAGAAGTGTCACAATTGCAAATGACCCAAAGGACAATGGGGAAGACACCTGGTGAGTATAAGCAGGCTATAGCCTCATGCCAAAAATGACTTGGGTGAGAGAAGTAGAATAAAAGCTACCATCGAGGAAATGGATGCTTGGAAAAGGAGATGGGTCTGGCTGGTAGAAAGCATGAAGGACAACAGATGGACTGCCTGAGTGCATCACTGGGAGCCATGAAATATTAAGAAGGCCCAGAGGAAGGCCTCCAGCATGTGGGGAAGATTCTCTCTGGGGGATTTATAAGGAGGATGTGGACAAAGGGCACACAGGAGGACAAATCATGTGTTAGTTGCAATGAATACCAGAGGAAGATGCGGTCTCCTTGGGGAAATCACACTACCAATACATCTGTATAAAATACTTTTGTATTTCACTATTAAAAAAATCAACAAATGATTTTTTTTAAAAAACTGAGACCCTACTATGTATTCAGCACCATGTAGAATCCTTAAGGTTTCTTGCATTTTTCTTTTATTGTATCCCCAGCACTTAGCTGAGTGTCTGGAACACAGTAAGTGCTTAATAAATTTTGTTGACTGACTGACCTGCTTAATTCTTTCATTTTAACTTCAACTATAAATCAAATATCTATCTACTCTTGATCGTTGGCATTAGTGCATTTTAATTGTTTGTTTCTAGACACTCCAATATATACACATATGCATTTACATATGTAACTTGCTTTATACAATAAATGGGTTTCTGAAATATTTTGTATAATTTAAAAATCCAATCATATTTAAACTCATTAGTGCTAGTCTATATTTCAGTGAATTATTTTGTAATTCAAATATCATTTTTGTAGTGTGGATATTTATCCAGTAAAGTACCTTACAAATTCAGCCTTATTTACATGCAAATGGATGTGGTTTCTTTACCTGTCAAGTGAGTTGATTTGGATTGAATAATCTCCAGGCAGGACTTGGACTAAGTAAAGAAGAATGATAACCAAATAGGGTATTACTGCTATTGTTGTCATTGTTCTTCAGGAGTTTAGTTGTGTTTGCCTTTTTCATCCAATGTCTTTGTAAAGTTATTGGAGAGGCTTTTCATTTCCTTCTCCAGTGTGTTCCCATTTTACAGATGAGGAACTGAGGAAAATAGGGGTTTAGTAACTTGCTCAGGGCCATACAGCTTGCAAGTATCTGAGGCTTTGTTTGAATTCAGATCTTCCTGACTCCAGGCCCAGTGCTTTTCCCACTGCACCATATAGCCATGTTGGGAAGGGATGGGATACATAATGAGTGGAAAGGAAGGAACAACAAAAGATATTTTTTTTCATAGTTTTTGACTTGTAGTGCAGAAATGATTTAACAAACTGGATTCAATCTTGAAACTTCCTTTAGAATGCCTTTAATTTGTGACCCTGACCAAGATTAACAACAGAATTTCACTTGGTTATGATGACAGCACCAAAAAACAAAAACAAAAACAAAACAAACAACAACAACAACAAAAAATACTGGGGACCTACTCTCCATGCAAACACTCAGGCTATTAAGATTTAGAATATAAGGCCATCAGGTGATAAATGTGGTGGCCATTGTAATCCATTGAGACCACATGCTGTTTCATAAAAGGGTTGTAATCTGCACTGACTGAATGAATCTTTATATTATTGAAATAAGGAATCCTTGAAATATTGAAGCAAGTATAAAACATCTTGTATTGTCTCTTCACAAAAATGTATTTTGGGTAAGCTGCTTTCTTCTTGCTTTCATGCTTTCTTGAACTTGCTTCTCATTTACCTTGAATTATATGAATGATGAGATTTTCTGCCATAAAATCACCCAATATTCCTGGGATAAAGGTGGAGAGTTTTTGCATTTTGATCTATCTCATCTACTCTATTTCTACTGCTTGGCTAGTCTGTTCTTTAGGAACTTGGCAGATCTAGGATTACTATGCAGAGTCAGAACTTTCCACAAATGAATGCATCACTTATGCAAGTACATTGCAGAGTGACTTTGTATAGTAAGTGCCTGGATTAATGCAAACAGAAAAATGGTAATTTGCTTTGGACCAGAGACACACCTCAAGCTACTATTTAATGGCATAAATGCCACATTTCTTCCTTCTTTTATGTAAAAGACATTTCAGAAGTGCCCAATTATTTCATGGCAAGACAAAATGACCCAATTAAACAAGGACTTTTAAATAATGCATAGCATTTGCCCACTTGTAAATAAAGCACCATTACATATATTTAAGCATCTGAGAAAACTGCAACTGGATTGTAATTCAGCACCCCAGCATCCTAAGTAGTCTTCCTGATCATGATTCTAAGAAGTATGGCTGAGCATCTGCTCACTACCTACTGGGACCTAGAATCATAATTACCAATTCTTTCACACAAGGAAAATCACATTAATTTTTATCCCCTTCTCTCCCTCATTCTTTTCTTCCTCATTTCTCTTTGCTTTCTCCTTCACTCCATCTTCCTCCTCCTCCTGCTCTTTCTGCTGTTGCATTCTTCTGGTGTGCCCATCTCAGTGCCTGTTTTTTGAAGCAAGTGCTCACCAAGAACTCATAAGAAGTCTAAGAGAAGAGTGGGGAAGCAGTTAAGGCTGAAAACAATGTCTATTTTAGTTTGAAAGTAACCGGCCAGGATGGCTTATTGGCACAGTTTAAGGTTAAGAGATACACAGCACTTCAGAAATGACTGAAAGCCTATTGTGAATGACAGTTTGTCAGTGAGACAGATCAGATTCCAATTTGATGGGCAGTCAATTAATGAAACAGACACACCTGCAGTTGGAAATGGAGGATGAAGATCCAATTGATGTATTCTTGCACTGAGCAGGAGGTGTTGACTAAAAAGAGAGCTGCAACTGTGCTCCCAAGAAAACAATACATTCACAATTAGAAAACCAAGATTTTGTTTATCTAGATTCTGACTATTGTAGTATAGTTTTCTCACTTTTTTGATTCCCTCCCTCCCCACCCTCATTGCCACCAATTCCTTTATTATACCAAAAGTAATTGCTATATATATTTTTGAGAGGCAATTGGGGTTAAGTGACTTGACCAGGATCATACAGCTAGTAAGTGTTAAGTGTCTAAAACCAAATTTGAACTCCAGTCCTTCTGATTCCAGGGCCAGTGCTCTATCCACTGTGCCATCTAACTGCCCTTCTAATGCATTTTTAAAAAAGTTTTAAAAATGAGATGGGGAGGAGGGAAAAAGCAAATTGGTTCTGTGACAATATCACTTTTTTCCATTAGTGGCAGGGTCATTCAACTTTTATCTATATATTCTAGTAAGTTATTTTGCTCTCACTGCTTAACAACAACAAAAGAAAAACCCATCACCTTACAAATCTTGTTTTATTGGATAATTTCAATATTTTCCTTTTATTACTGTACAATAAAATATGATTTTATAACTTTTTTTACATATCTGTTACAGCCAGAGTAATCTCTGTCTTTTGTTAAGGACAAATTACTATAAAGAGATTAACTGATCCTAGATAATTTGCCCTTCAAGTCAAACATCTCATTTAAACTTCTTATTCAAATTTTTTTTTTTAAATTCAAAAGACAAATTTAGCTGGGAGTAAGGAGATCTATACGAAGTCCAATGGTTATGGAAAGAACTATATATATATATACATATATATATATATGTTATGCATATATGAAAGAATTATATATAAATATAAATGCACACACATATATATGTATACACACACACACACACACACATATATATATATATATATATATATATATTTGTGTGTGTGTATATATTTTTTTTTTTTTTTTTTTTCATAAAGGATTTAATTGACCTGAGGCAAGATGAAGTTTATGGTGGTCGTTAGAAAGAAAAGTTCTATTAGGAATCTTCTAATTTTATATAATTATTCTTACTCACTAGATGCTAACTAGTTTGATTGGTTTTATCTGCTACAGATATATAAATGCTTTTAGAGTTTTCTAAATTTTAGTGCCCTGGGAAAGTGTTATTGCTCTATTTATGTTCTCACTGTGGCCGTTCTTAAGGCTGCATGATGGAGATAAGAGCCCATTGAATGTGCACAGCAAACTTTGGGTTTGCCAAGGCATATTTTGTTGTAATATGCCTTGGCAAACCCAAAGTTTGGGACACGCCAAGTTCAAGGTAAATCATAGATCATCAGTATGGACAACCTCCTGCCATACAAAGATAATGTTGGGAGAGATTCTAAAGTGGAATAAAGAAGCAAAGCCAGCTACTTAACCAAAGTGATCACTCTAGAGTTCATATAAGATTGGTTCAAAACATTTTCTTTTGTTTCAAACAGTATCATTTTAGGTATTTGTTTCTGATTTCTTTCACACATGGTACTATTCTGTCATAATTATCAAATATGCACTTCCCAAAATTGGATGCTCTCCTTGGACCTTACGAGGGCTCTGAGAGGTGGGTGTTCACCTGATCTTTGGTGGAACCAGGTCATTCTATGACATCCCAAACCATGCCATTTCACTGATACCCCATCTTCTTCTTTCTAGCGTCTCCTATGTTGTCTTTCCCCATTAAAATGTAAGCTACTGACAAACAGGAACCGTTTTGGTAATCCCAGCTTTTAGTCCAGAGGCAGGCACGAGAAGTGTTACTTTTTTATGAATTCGAACTGGATGAGGAAACAAAGCAAGTGAACTTGAAAACAAGATGTGGTTATAGTCTCTGCTTTGGCATTTACTCGACTTTGACCTGGGAAAGGCAGATTGCTTCTCAAAGAAGGCTGGAAAAGATAATCTCTAAGATCTTTCAAGCTCTAAAAACTATAGATACAGCATTAATACATCATTTCCAGAGTATTCTTTCTCTTCAAGCTTCATTGCTATTTGCCTTGGAATGTTTGACCTAATGGATTGTTCAGAACAATATTGAGCCTGGGATCAAGAAAATGATTATAATCATAATTAACCACATTGTCAGATTCTATGCAGGTGAATTCACTTTGGCTTTTCCAGATCTACCCAAAATTCTTCAAAAAAGAAACCTGCTTTTTCATAAAGTATATTATTATCAAGAAGAACATTAACTCCTTGGTTACATGAGAGTAATACTTGTACTCCCCACCTCATAGGATTGCTGTGAAGAAGGTATTTGTTAACTATATAAATGTTATTCTTCTTGTTTTTAAGCTTAGATTTGTAATTTTATTAGCATAGAGAATGACATGTAATGAAACATAGGCAATAAAACTTTCTACCAATCCAGATGACTAATTGTAATTGTTTTATATTTTAAATATTTTGATTCAGTGGTGACAGGACCAGATCTAGAGTCAGGAGAACCTTAATTAAAATGTGGTCTCAGACACTTATGGCTCTGGGCAAATTACTGAGCCTTTCTTGACCTCAGTTTTCTTATCTGTAAAATGGAGAAAATAATAGTACTTTATTACTAGAGTTGTGAAGATCAAATGAAATCATAGTAATTCATTTACTAGAACCTTGAACTTGACCCTAAGGTTGCTCTTCTTGGCCAGCACCCACAATAGCCTCTCTATTGTTACCCTCTAATAAACAACCATAGATTTGCATTCTCTTTTTAGATTTAGTCAAGAGGCTGCTAGGCCCTTGACTAAATGGAAGCAACTGACTTTCAGTGGACAGAGATAAGGTTATTTTAGGCTGCCACATTATTTTCCTGAATTTTATAAAGCAAAAGAGTAACCTTTGTACTGGTAGAATTACAAGTAACAGTACTATATTTTCTCCAAGTAAATCATATTTCTCTTCTAAGTATTATTATTTTCAAATTGCCATAAAATAAGGCAACCCAGGTAATTTAATTAGGGAATCTGTATACCAGCTTAGGACACATGTAGAACTGCAGTTTCATTTGCCTTCCTGGGATACTGGAAATAAACTAAAGGCTCTTCTGCAAGTTTCTAGGGAGTTTGAGAGGCATGAATTAAATATCGACTTTGAGGTGTCAGCTTTTGTTCTTCCTTAGAACACTTCTTCTCTGACTCATCTATCTAGTCTGTGCATTTAAAAACATATAACTAACTTTGTTTGATCGCTTGATGGGGTGTGAAATACAGTAAGTAGTGGGAGTCTGCATGAACATTCCAAATTAAGTTTTGAGTCAGTGGGTGGTTGAATGATTAGTCTTGAAGTAAACAGAACGATGGAGTTGGGCTTGAAAGGTCTAAAGAGTGGTATAGAGAACAGGGTAGAGGTAATGGTTGGGAAGGGCTAGAGAGAAGTGGTTCGTGGACGGATGGATGGATGGCTTGAAACACAGATGAATGGATAGTTGAGAAATAGGCATGTGAAGTTCCAAACAGAAAATATAGGTCAATCAATTAGTATTTCTTAAGTGCTATGTTCTAGGCATTGTGTTAAATATTGGAGAAACAAATAAAGGGAAAAAACAAACAGTTCCTTTTCTCAAGGAATTCACAGTCTAATAGAGATGGTTGGAAATAATCAGACAAATTAATGTTGTGGGGCAGCTAAAGTACAAGGCGGCAATTTGATTAATTGGGCCTAGAGCTATGTGAGTGAGATAGAGAAATAGAAAGAGATGCCATAGAGCTACAGACTTGAAGATTTGCCAGTTTATGGAAATGTGGAGTGAGTGAGATAAAGAATTTAGATGGACACTGAGTTGTGAACCTGGGTGATAATGGGGAAGTTTAGAGGGAAAGATTGAGCTTAAAGATATCAGCTGTTGGAATGATTCTGTTCTCTCTTATGAGCTGATTCAGAGGCCCAGAGAGAGTAGAACTGGGGAGACTTCTGCCTGGCCTAGAAGGAGAAATCCTGATCATTCTGAAAGAGGTTGAGAGACCTCTGGGAAAGGCTGCATTGGAGTACAAACAGCAAAAAGCAAGGCCAGGGAATCCAGTGGCATGCCCCAGCTAAAATGATAATAACTACGATTTATGCTTTAAGCTTTGCTAAATTTTCTTTCTGAATGATAGACATGTCATCATATATACATATACACATACATACAGAGATACAGAGAGAGGAAGAAAGATAAAAGGGGAGAGAGAAAGAGAGAGAGAGAGAGAGAGAGAGAGAGAGAGAGAGAGAGAGAGAGGGAAGAAGGGGAGGAGAATGAAAGGGAGGGAAGGAAGAAGACAGAGAAACAGAGTGTTATGCACACAAAGATAGAGAAATAGAGAGACAAAATCAGTATTGTTTGATTATCACAATAATTCTGTATCTTGCTTATCTACTTATATAGATGAGGGCCCTGAAGCTGAGAAATGAAATGGCTTGGTTGAGTTCACACAATTAGGAACTATTTACTTCTGAACTCAGGCCTTCCTGCCTTTAATCCAGCACATTTTCTGTTATGATAGCTGGCTGACTAGGGACATTTCAATCTAATTCTGGCAGGATCAGTGTGCAAGTTAAGGACCAAACCCAGCCATGTAGCAGGACTGCCCACCCATAAAAGCTCCCCAGATAACTAGAAGCAGCATGATGCTGTGAGAAGGAATGAAAAGATCCAAAAGGATCCTTTGCTTTCCAATTTTTATCACAAAAGTCCTTTTCCTTTGCCTTATCATAATATGGAGAAAACCACACCAACTACTATCCAAACTCAAAAGGCTCAAGCCAGCCAGGCCGGGGCAGAGTTTCAAAGTCTTTAAGCTGGGGGTCAGCCTAGTCAAACTTGGAGAAGCCTGTTCCCAGGTTAGCTTTAGAGTGATGATTAGGAGGCCATAGTAACTTTGTCTATTAAGTTGGAAAGAGTGGGCAGGAATGGCCTTTTTGTGATTGTATATATCAACAACATCAGAAATCTATAAAATAAGTTTCAATTTTACTCCAAATCTTCCTAAATTGAATTGGTCCATTTTTTTATTTCAGAATCCATTCTACTGCTATTTATTGTTATGTCTGTAGCCTGTGTATCTCTCCTCACCATTCTGAGTATCAAGCCCATATTTTAACCATAACCCTTCTCATCATCTTGTCTGTCTCCTCCAGGCAGTTTCTTGTCCAATGATGAAAACATGGGCTTTAGGGTCAGAAAAACCCCAGCCAAAATTTCCCCAAAGATGGGTATTAGCTCTGTGACTTGGGTGAAGTGTTTTTGTACCTCAGATATCTCATTTGTTAAATGAGAGGGTTGTACTCAATGACAACCAAGTCCCTTAATTCTCTAAATTTTGGACCCTGTGATTTCTCCCATGTAATCTTTTACTTTTACTGGGAAGAAGGAGGCCATCACTGTGCATTCACTCCACTTCCTGATGGCACCTCAATTTGGGAAATTGACATCTCTAGTGAAGACCAGCCAGTTTTCAATTCCATTATTGATATGCTAAGCTCCATTTAGATCAGGAAATTAATAAAGAGGAATAAAGAGAACCTGGATATGATTAATGATCAAACAAAACAAGGGATTGATGGTAGAAAATAAAATACATGAAGGGAATTAGGGTTATTTAAGTAGAGGAGAAGGCAAGGGAAGGCATGATGATCTAGAACAGGGGTGGGGAACAACTGTCCCATGAACCATCATATAAGACCTGTGGTATCATTTGCTAAGGTGACTGCAGGTGATGGTAAGCTAAACAACAACCTCCCATTGCTTGACTCCTAGAAGTTGGTAATTTTGTATGGGTCATGAATGATGTTATAAATATCCAAATGGATCTTGACAGAAAAAAAGGCTTCCACCCCTGTTCTACAAGGTTAAAAGAATTATTATAGAGATTACAAACAGCTGTTCTCCATATTTATGGAGGACAGAACAGTGGAAGTTCAACAAAAGAACTTAAATTGTAACATCAGTGATTTCTATTAGATTAGAAGAGATATCTCCTGACAGAAGGAGTAATTAATCTCAATGGTACCTGAAAAGGTAAATTCTAGGAAGGTTAGGGTATCATTTGCAGAATAAGAGAGGCAATAATTTCACTGTTTGGGGACTTGGTCCAAAGACATCTGGAATAGTCTATTCAATTCTGGATGACACATTTTAGGAAGGATGAGCTGACTTGCATTTAGAAAAGGGGGTTCAGGATACTGGAGACTAAGGCACATAGGAGAAACTATGGGCATTTAGTCTAGAAAAAAAGATTTAGGGATGCATGGTAACAGCATTAAAGTATTTGAAGGGCTTTCATTTTACAGATGAAGAAACTAAGGTTAAAAGAGGAAAGTGACTTATATATAGTCATATAGCTAGTTAAGTATCTTAGGCTAAATTTGAATTCGAATCTTTTTGACTTCACGTACAGTGCTCTGTCCTGTATGGAAGTTTCAGAGAAGCTGATTTCATCATGATATAAAGATAAGCTGTCTAAATTAGGGTTCTCTAAAAGTAGATTGTGTTCCCTTGGAAAGTGCCTAGGGTCATCAAACTGAAAGTAGATGCACAGGTGATATTTTCCAGGTTAAGGTCAGACATACTGACCTATGAAGTACCTTCCAACCTTTGGGTTCTGTAATTATTTAGGGGAATTATAGAATTAATTTCCTCGATATTCTTCATAAAAAGAATAATTACTTATTTGTTTGTGACTGATTACTTATGATTTATCCTGGCCATTTTCGCATAAGGATTACTAGATTTATCTAGATTAAAGGTTCATACTCTGGGTCTGTCCAACTTTAAAAAAAGTTTAATGATAATTTTAATAAAAATAATTCCCTTTGTAGTCATATTTATTTTTATTTTATACATTTGAAAAACCCCATAATTTTGGTCCATAGGTTTTGCTAGATTGTGAAAGGTAAATGCCATAGAAAAAGTTTAAGAACTTCCTCTCTAAAAAGATTCTATCACTCATAAATCAAGCAATCTTTGTTTCTATATGACTTTAGATAAAGGAAAAGGCAAATTTTTGTATTTTAGAATGAATAGGGAATGCAAACCAGAGAAGGGCTAAGGAAGAGTCTCAGGGTTTCATCTTAAATCAAACTGAACACATGAAAAATATAAAGTTGAATATATCAAATTTAAGATTAAGAGAATTTTTTTTTCTTGCACAGAAAGTCATACACTGAATGGGCTTTAAATTGCTCATAGCCACTCAATTTCCTGAGGTAGATAAAAATGGTGTCACTGAATCATTGGCACTCATCCAAATTCATCATTTAAATATATTTTAAGAGTTTTCTATTACTACACATAGATTATTTCATTGTCTTTCCACTGGAGATGAATTCAATTGGGGCAGAGAAACCTCTGTTTAGATAGTCCCATGCAATCTAGAATGGTGAGAATGTTCATTTGGATTCAATCCAATTCAATTGGATGTTTCCTGTTTGTTCATTATATGTCAAGTACCACATTACTGAAATATGTTGGTTAATTTGGAAATCCTAAGCAAATAAAGTTTTCAGAGGTATCCTTACTCAGTTTTAGTCAAAAGAGCACTTTCCCAGCAAAATTATAAAATTTGAAAAACATAGGAAAAATCATATGATTTTTAGCTCTAAAGAGAAGTCTTATTTCTACTCAGTTCCACAGTCATACTTTCAAAATTTTCCAGCATCAAACAGGCTAACTTGTACTAAATGCCAAAGGGACTCACTTGGTGAAAAGCTTGGAAAACACCATGTACTTGAGAGAAATCGAACAGGAGCATAATTACTCGAGACCCAGTGTCAGGAACAATAAAATCGAAAGTCATTAAGGGGCAACTCATAAGTCTACCTCTAGCATGTCAATGGCTTGGCTAAAAATATTCAGGGAACTTGGTTCATATACAATAATATTAGCTGTTGTATGTGTGTATAACACACACACACACACACACACACACCAACTAATGTTATTATTTATCTAGCAAGATGATAGACTTTCAATTATGTTACAGTCAATACAATTCAAAGATACTTCAGCAATAGGGGATCATTTACAGCAATGATACAGGAAAGTACTAATGTGCCCATTGATACATGTGGAACACTTGCATTTCTCTGAAAATTGGGCGCGAATTTGTAGTAGCAAAAAATAGGGGAAAATGAGTGTTTGGAGATTGGGTAATAGAGTGAATCATGATACATATTGGTATAGTGTGGTACTGGTCATACATAATTACAACTATGAGTAATTCAGAATAATATAAAAACTGAAGCAGAACTAAGGAAATAGAACTAGCAGGAAAAAATACAAATACCCACATACATACATATGTATATCTAAACAAATATATGCATATACATACATATACGCACTATAGTGATGTAAATAAGAAAACAACACAAATAGGCAAATTATGGTTAATCATAATGATTAATCAGAGGTTTGAAAAAACAGATGATAGATTATATGGGTCTATGCAGATAGAATATAGCTTATGCTGTTATAGGAGGATAAGGTAATATTTAATGGTATTGGGAGAACATATGGAGGGAAATGATTGTGGTATACAAAGAAAAAGCATCAATTATTTTGCATAAGATAATGTTGCAAGTGGTATGAATAGTCTACATTAACTTCCCAATAAAAAGATTTAGTAACCTAAGGTTATTTTTATTTGCAAGCATAGCTATCTTTGCAGAGTTCAATTGACAAGAACAGCCAAATGATGATGATGATAAATAACTAGCATTTATATAGTGCTTTAATGTTTTCAAGAATCTTCTTATTTTTCCTCACAATAATCCTAGGAGATAGGTGCTATTATCATCCCCATTATACAAATGAGGAAACTGAAACAGAGAGGTTAAGTAATTTGCCCAGTTTCAAACAAGTAATATTTGAGGCTAGATTTCCATCTGTCTTCCTGACTGTGGGCAGCTAGATGGCACAATGGATAGAGTGGTGTCGGGAGTCAGGAGAAGACTCCTCCATGTGAGTTTAAATCTGGGCTCAGGCACTTAGCTGGGAAAGGTCTTGTCTCTGTTTACTCATCTATAAAATAAGCTGGAGAAGGGAATCACTAAACCACTTCAGTATCTTTGCCAAGAAAACTCCAAATGGGATCAGGAAGAGTTTAATATGACTGAAAAATGACTACCACAGTAACATCCTGACTTCAGAACCAGTGTTCTTAAACTCTCAATTCCACTTCTTTCCATGAATATCTTTAATGTTCTGAACTTATCTCACCTCTAATTTCCCAGAATTTCCCATCATTTTTAGTTTTGATGGGTGGGGGACCAGGATGCTGCTGCTTGAAACAAAGATTTTCTTCCAAATCATGCTTTATTTTCATATGCTGATCACACTATATATAAAGTTAATTCTCATTTACATCCATTTTCTGGAGAAAAGAGAATTGATATTTCAGCTTAACAACTCTGAGAAACTCACAACTTCTCAATTTCCTCATCTTTATATAAGAATTATAATAATAGCAATTTCTCAGGGTTGCAATGAGGAGAGCAATTTATGAACAATAATAAAATAGTTAGCTAGTATAAGCTAATATTAATGGGAAGAACATGAATCCCAAAGTTTTCTAAAGAGATCAAGCTAATATCCAAAACACTTCTCTCTTTATCCTGAATAAGGTACAGGTAAACAATTTATGTTCTTTTGTAGTTAGGTGATATGGTGAATACAGCACTGGCTTGGAGGTGAAGTTTTGAAAGTCAGTCTCAGAAGTCTGCAAACTGTGACCTTGGGCAAGTCACTTCAGCTACCTCATCTGTAAAATGGAAGTAATAGTAAAAGTTGCCTCCCAGGTTTGGCTTGATGATAAAGTGAGATAATATGTGTAGTGTGCTTAGCAACCCTTAGAATGATATAGATGTGTAAAGCTTTTCCTTCACCAATGAAGGATATTTAGTGAAGTTGCAACCAGCTTTAGCCCACTCTCAACTATGCAGAGCCCTTCGATGCAAGGATCTGAAGAGATTACCATTTATTTGGACAATATGGAATGGCTCTCAAACTGGGTTTGATAGGGGCCTGGAGGCTTGATCCTAATAACTCAGGTCTAGAAGGGAGGCAAATTGTTCTGTTCCAAAAATAGCTTCTTACAATCTGATCACAATAGGATATTGTAAACAATTTCCTGGTACATTTTAGCATCAGAAAATGGCTATTCCTAATTAACCAGCATGGGTATAACAGCAGTTTAAGATAGTAAATTCATTTTTGAAAAGTTGCCTACAAAGTAAAATTGTATTTTATTTAACTTTGTTTTCTCACTGACTTATATGATAAAATTGAAGGTGTATCCTTGCAATACCATCAACCTAAATGGTTGGTGAGGAAGAGATTAAAATGGAGCCATGCCCTAAACTGAGCATCCTAGCATTCATTCAAACAGCAGAAGAACTTGAGGAGTGAATGTGTGGAAACTTCCAAAGATGGCGCCAAATGCATTGAGATTTTAAGCCAAAAGGGAATTTGAAATTATTTGATTCAATCTTTTCACTTTTCAAGTGAGGAAACTGAGGAACAAAAAATTTAACTGACTTTCCCAAGGTCAAACAAATAATAATTAATAGAGTTTACATTTGAACCCAACTTCTTTGACTCCATAACCAGTGCTTTCTCCTATGCCATGTTGCTTCCGATCCTGGGTCCCAGAATTGCAAATGGTAGAGGGATGTGTGTGTATGTGTGTTTGCAAGGGGGTGAAATTGCCAAAAGGATCTTGATAATTTTATAATTCAGAAGTTTAGATGTCATTTCATCTTTCTTGGCCTGAATTTACTAATTGACAGAATGAGGAAATTGGACTTGATAATCTCTGAGGTCCCTTGCAGGTCAATGATTCCACCTTATAATAGGAATACTCCTTTGCATCCTTCGTCCATTTCACAATATTGGAGCCTGTAACCTCTATTTCAATTAAATGGCATTTCCTACAGCTTCTATTTAAAGAAGGACCCAGGCCATTCATGTCTCACTTCTCTCCAGGTTATAGTCCTGACTTCTGTCCTTCCCATTACCTATTCTTACTGCCCCTTCAGCGTCTTTTTATGTATTTTCTTCTCCCATTAGAATATAAGGTCCTTGAGAGCAGGATCCATATTTTTGCTCCCAATTGTATTCTTGTCTCTCAGCATGCTGCTGATCCTTGGCAAGTGCTTAATAAAAATGCTTGTTGACATTGACTGACTGAATAATAATACATTTTCATAGACTGAGTTTACTTTTAGCAGTGGATCAAAGTTAGAGAGGCAGCTGTAGACTCAATTGAAAGAAAAGCTTCCTAGCAGTTGGACTTATTTTAAAATGCCATGGATAACTGACCTCAGGATGTAATGATTTTCCCTTCAAGAGGTCTTCAGGAAGACTGACTACGTCCTGAGTATATCATACAGGCCATTTTTATTCAGGCACATGTTGGATGTTCCTTTGTATTCTGACACTGATGATAAATGATATCTGTGTAACCTTAGGGCATCTTCTCCAGAAGATAAGTGTAATTTAGCTTCTTAGATTTATACCCTAGGCGTGGAAACTTTCAGTTAGAAAATGGCATTGAATTCTCAAGCAGGGAAGGATCTTAGATTCGATTACTTTCAATGGGAATTTACTAAGGACTTATGAGTATTGTAAGAAATTCTGGGAATTCAAACAGTAAGAAATGGTCCCTGTCTCCAAGGATCTTACATTATGCTTTGAGATCTCCTAGAGATCTTAGAGATCTTTTTCCAACCCAGAAGCCCAGAAAGATTCCATGACTTTCTTGGGAATTACACAATAATTTAATTAACGAATTGGGATCTGAATTTGACTTTCAAATGACTTCATGACAAAACTATTCTGAACTTATTAGGACAAAAGTAACACTGATGTAACAAATGGTTAACAACAGCATCAACCTGCTGACAAGATCAATGAATGTCTGTCATCTCCTAGATGTATAGACACACATTGTTAGAAAATTGGTTTTTACTGTATTTGGGGTTTTTTTGGGGGGGGGAGCTTGAGCTAGAGAAAGATTCAGGATGCTGACTCCCTCTACACAGGCTAGCTAGATGACTCAATAAATGGTCCTAGAGTCAGGAAAGCCTGAGCTCAAATCTAGGTTCATTTATTTACTAGCTGTGTAATCATGATCAAGTCATTTAATTTATGTCTGACTCAGTTTCCTTACCTGTAAACTGGAGATAATAAATTCATTTACCTCTTAGGATTGTTATGAGAATCACATGAGATAATACTTGTAAAACACTTTGCAAATCTTAAAATACTACAGAAATGCTATCACTTGGTTCTGGGAAAACTGACAGCCAAGATATATGGCTTCTTAGTGACAGTACAGATACAAAAGTGAAGGATACAGCCCAGTGGGCTCAGAATGGCCTCTTCCCCCTTTTAGCCCTTTGCCTTCTGAAATATCCATCCTCTTAAGTCTTCTGATGAATCATTTTAAAGGACAAAGAGAAGATGACAAAGAAGAGAAACTATTTATTTGTGGTTTTTTTAATGATAACTATGTCAAAATAATTCTATTTATTCATAAAATCATTTCATCAATTTACTGAAAATACTTTACAGGCAGTGATTATTTCACTGTTTTTATCTTGTCTGTTCCAAAGTCTCTTTGCCATAATTCAGGCATATATTAATAAAGATTTCTCCAAATATATGAGGAGAAGGGGCTATGATTTTACATATAATCAGAGTATTTACACTAGGAGAGACTTTAAAAAATATATTTCAACCTTCTGATTTTACAGAGCACAAGAACAAAATCTAGGAATGGGACATGACTTGCCGATGGTCAGAATGACAAAAGAATGATTGTAGAATATGGGGATCTCAGAGTTGAAAGGACCATCAGAAAATATTTAGTCCAGTTTGGATCTGTCTGAGATGCCCCTATTCAACATCTCCAAAAAGCAATCAAAACACTCTCTAGGACATACTAATAAAACATCATTCCAGGTTTACTTGAAGATTTAACAGTTGAGGAACAAAGCCAAAGAGAAATCTTGCCAAAATATTCCAGAAAAATTTGAGGAGCTAGGGAACATTTTCATGTTTGGGAGAGTGGAAAAAGAGAAAACAGGCTTGAGAAATGATAAGGATTTCTAAGAGTTCTTTATTTCTAGATATGGAGGATGGGGAAATGGACACTCTTTGCCAATGTACAGAATTGTAAGATGGACAAGTCAGAGTTGTAAGGTGGTAAGTTAAGTTTGGACAACTAGTTTCCAGTTTGGTTCTATTGTTGAGTATGTGGATGAGAACAGCATGCAATAACGTTGCAGAGGTCATTTGGAGTGATGTGATGAAGAACCTTCAATTCCAGGCTGAGGAACTGGGATTTTATTTTGGAGTTAACAGGAGGTCATAAACACTTGTAAATATGTAGAAGACAAAGTCAATTTACCAACAGTACTCATATCTCATTTCCTAATTTGGTACTAAAATTCTAATTAGGCTGGTGTAGGCTGGGTTTAGAAAATCTGGGTTTGGCTTATTGTCATGCTTACTTGAGCATGTCATCACCTCCCTGAATCCCATTTTCCTCACTTATAAAAAGATGGGCCTTGAACTAGATAAGTTCTAAGTTTCCTTTTAGGACTAAGCCTATGATACTCAGATCCCATGACAATCTCTGCTCCTGAACTTAGATTCCCATGGCTGTCTGAAACTCAGGACTTTAAGTGCTCCAAAGAAATCCCTGACTAGTCTTTCATGTATGTTTACTGTAATCTGCAAGTAGAGAAAGGGATCTCATTCAAGCTTCATTGACTGCTTTAATCAATAGCATTTTATCTTATACGGCTCTCATCCCCAAAGGGAATAAGAAAAGTCATGTAATCAACAAGCATTTGTTAAAGTACCTACTATGTACCAGACATTATTCTAAGCACTGGGGAATCAAAGACAGATTAAAAACAAACCCTCATTGCCTTCAAGAACTCACAGTCCAGTAGGGAGAATTGTACAGACAAGATCTAAACAGGATTAAATTGAAATAATCTAGCATTAAGGGGGATCAGAAAAGGTAATATTTTAATTAAGACTTGAAGGAAGACAGGAAAACCAACCATTGAGAAAAGGAGGGAGAGAACACTAGGCATGGGAAATGGCTGGTGAAAATATAAAAAGTCCAGAGAGGGTGTATATTGTGAGAGGGCCATCAGGGAGGACAGGCTCACTGAAGGAAGGTGTAAGAAGCCTGGAAAGGTTGAAGAGGCCCAAGTTATAAAGGGCTTCAAACACCAAGCAAAGGATTTTATATTTGATCCTAGAGCTAACAAGGAGCTCCTGAAGTTTATATTGGCTTCTTTAGGACATTAAAAGAATAAGAAAATGATCTTCAAAACAGTTCTATGACAAAATTTAAATAAGAAGGATTGCCATTTGTATAATAGGAAGAAAATCAAGCCAAGGAAATCATGGCTCTATAGAATTTTTTTTTAAATTTTAGGTCTAGTGTTTCATAATAGAGACTCTAGACTCAGTCAATACTTTTGTATTACATATACTTGGAATTTAATTATAGAGGGAGTTTGATGGTTCAGTGGATAGAACATTGAACTTGGAGTAAAAAACTGATTTCCAACTCTGCCTCTGACACTTCCTTGTGGGTGACCCTGGACAAGGCATTTGAAAGTGTGATTCTAAGGTTCCTCTCTTCCTTGGAAGAATCACCTCTGAGAGAAATGAGCAACTGTTTTATTTGTTAGGAAGAAAAAAACAAACCCTTATGGATGATTTACTGTTTTTTTTCCTATTCGTGATACTATGCAACACATGCTTTTCCTTTAGTGTTAAGAGAATCAGAAAGATAATTTTGAGTTTCATAAATCTGGCTTCCATGGATTTAAATGGGCTGATGGGAACCAAAGTAATTTGTTTGTTAAATGGAAAAAAAGAAGCAAAAAAAAGTAACATAAAAAAGAGAGATTCAATAGTTGTAGAAAAAGCATGTAATGGTGATAAACTGGAACCATTCCCAATAAGATCAGGGATGAAACAAGGTTGCCCACTATCACCATTACTATTCAATATTGTATTAGAAATACTAACTGGCAATAAGACAAGAAAAAGAGATTAAAGGAATTAGAGTAGGATATGAGGAAACCAAATTATCACTCTTTGCAGATGATATGATGGTCTACTTAGAGAACCTTAAAGAAGCAACTAAAAAACTATTAGAATTAATCCACAACTTTAGCAAAGTTGCAGGATACAGAATAAATCCACATAAATCATCAGCATTTTTATACATCACCAACAAAATGCAACAGCAAGAGATACAAAGAGAAATTCCATTCAAAATAACTATCGATAGTATAAAATATTTGGGAATATATCTGCCAAGGAAAAGTCAGGATTTATAGGAGCAAAACTACAAAACACTCTCCACACAAATAAAGTCAGATCTAAACAATTGGAAAAATATCAAGTGCTCTTGGATAGGTCGAGCAAATATAATAAAGATGGCAATACTACCTAAACTAATCTATTTATTTAGTGCTATACCAATTAAAATCCCAAGAAATTATTTAACTGACCTAGAAAAAATAACAACAAAATTCATCCGGAAAAACAAAAGGTCAAGAATTTCAAGGGAATTAATGAAAAAATGCAAATGAGGGTGGCCTAGCTATACCAGATCTAAAACTATATTATAAAGCAGTGGTCACCAAAACCATTTGATACTTGGCTAAGAAATACAGTAGTGGATCAGTGGAATAGGTTAGGTTCACAGGACAAAATGCTCAATGACAATAATAATTTAGTGTTTGATAAACCCAAAGACCCCAGTTTTATGGATAAAAACTCACTATTTGACAAAAACTGCTGGGATAATTGGAAACTAGTATGGAAAAAATTAGGCATTGACCCACACCTAACACCATGTACCAAGATAAGGTCAAAATGGATTCATGATCTAGGGCATAAAGAATGATATTATAAACAAATTAGAACAATGTAGGGTAGTTTACCTCTCAGACCTATGGAGGGGGAAGGAATTTGTGACCAAAGAAGAACTAGAGATCATCATTAATCACAAAATAGATAAGTTTGACTATATCAAGTTAAAAAGTTTTTGTACAAACAAAATGAATGCAGACAAGATTAGAAGGGTAGCAGTAAACTGGGAAAATATTTTTACATCCAAATGTTCTGATAAAGGCCTCATTTCTAAAATATATAAAGAATTGACTCAAATATATAAGAATTCAAGCCATTCTCCAATGGATAAATGGTCAAAAGATATGAACAGACAATTTTCAGATGAAGAAATTGAAACTATTTCTAGTCACATGAAAAGGTGCTCCAAATCACTATTGATCAGAGAAATGCAAATTAAGACAACTCTGAGATACCACTACACACCTGTCAGATTGGCTAAAATGACAGGAAATGATAATGAGGAATGTTGGAGGGGATGTGGGAAAACTGGGACACTGATACATTGTTGGTGGAACTGTGAATGGATCCAACCATTCTGGAGAGCAATTTGGAACTATGCTCAAAAAGTTATCAAACTGTGCATACCCATTTGACCCAGCAGTGCTTCTACTGGGCCTATATCGCAAAGAGATTTTAAAGGAGGGAAAGGGATCCACATGTACAAAAATGTTTGTGGCAGCCCTTTTTGTAGTGTCAAGAAACTGGAAATTGAAAGGATGCCCATCAATTGGAGAATGGCTGAATAAATTATGGTATATGAATGTTATGGAATATTATTGTTCTGTAAGAAACGACCAGCGGGATGATTTTAGAGAGGCCTGGAGAGACTTGCATGAATTGATGCTGAGTGTAATGAGCAGAACCAGGAGAACATTATACACAGCAACAAGACTACACGATGATCAATTTTGATGGACATGGTTCTCTTCAACAATGATGTGATTCAAACCAGTTGTGCTGCGATGAAGATAGTCATATACATCCAGAGAGAGGCCTGTGGGAACTGAGAGTGAACCACAACACAGCATTTTAACGCTTTCTGTGAATATTTCCATGCATTCTGTTTTCCTTCTTAGGTTGTTTTTTTTTTCTTCTTCTCTTTCTAGATCTGATGTTTCTTGTGCAGTAAGATAACTGTATAGATATGTATACGTGTATTGGATTTGTCATATAATTTATCATATTTAGCATGTATTAGATTACCTGTCATCTAGGGGTGGGAGGTGGGGGGAAGGAGGGGAAAAGCTTGGAAAAAAAAGTTTTTTGCAAAGGTTAATGTAGAAAAGTCACTCATATGTTTTGTAAATAAAAAGCTTTTAATAAAAAAAATTAAAAAAAATCCAAAAAGCATTTGAAAAACTCCAACACCCTTAGAGTATAGGAATAAATGAAGTTTTCCTTAAAATGATCACTAGCATCTATCTAAAACCATCAGCAAGTATCATATGTAATGGGGATAAGCTAGAAGCATTCCCAATAAGATCAGAGTAAAGCAAGGTTGCCCACTAACGCATTATTATTCAATATTGTATTAGAACTTTAGCAATAAGAGAAGAAATTAAAGGAATTAGAGCATATAATGAGGAATATCATTCATTGCAGATGTTATAGTGGTATATTTAGAGAATCCTAGAGAATTATCTAAAAAAACTACTAAAACAATGAACAACTTTAGCTTACTTGCAAGATACAAAAAAAATCCACATAAATCATCAACATTTCTATATGTTACCAACAAAGTCCAGCAGCAAGAAATAAAAAAAGATATTCCATTTAAAATAAAAGTAGATGATACAAAATATTTGGAAGTCTACCTGCCAAGACAAAGTCAGGAATTATATGAACACAATTACAAAACACTTTCCATACAAATAAAGTCAGATTGAATCAATTAGAAGAATATCAAGTGCTCACTAAAATGATAAAAAATAATAATTCTATTCAAATCACTTATTCAGTGCCAAACTCCCAAGAAATTACTTCACAAGGATAGAAAAAAATAATAACAAAGTTCATCTGGAAGAACAAAAAGACAAGAATTTCAATGGAATTAATGAAAAATGCAAATGTATGTGGCCCAGCTCTACCAGACCTAAAACTATATTATAAAATAAGGGTCATCAAAACCATTTGCTACTGGCTAAGAAACAGAGTGGTTGATCGGTAGAATAGGTTAGATTCACAAGACATAATATTCAATGACTATAGTAATCTGGTGTTTAGCAAACCCGAAGACTCCAGTTTCTGGGATAAGAACTCACTATTTGACAAAGATTCCTGGGAAAATTGGAAAATAGTATGGCAGAAATTAGGCATTGACCAACACCTAACAACATATACCAAGATAAGGTCAAAATGTGTTCATGATTTAGACATAAAGAGTGATACTATAAGTAAATTAGAACAAAGGATAGTCTACCTCTCACATTTGTAGAAAAGGAAGAAATTTATGGCAAAAGAAGATATAGAGTATACTATGAAATGCAAAATGGATAATTTTTATTATATTAAGTAAAAAAGTTTTTGTACTAACACAATCAATGCAGACAAGTTTAGAAGGGAAGAAGAAAACTGGGAAAAAATCTTTACACAAAGGTTTTGAGAAAGGCCTCATTTCTAAGAATTTACTCAAATTTATAAAAAGACAAGCAATTCTCCAATTGATAGTCAAAGGATGAACAATTCTCAGATGAAGAAATGAAAATCATTTATAGTCATATGAAAAAATTCCCTAAAAATCAGTACTGATCAAAGAAATGCAAATTAAGACAACTATGAGGTCACTAAGCACATCACAGATTGATTCAGATTGAAAGAATATTCTAAACTTAAATTTTAGGATTACCTAGTGAATGAGGGGTTTAATTTATATTTTATTTTCAAGACAGGAATAGGAAAAAAAGTCAGTATCAATGTAAGGAATCTTACTTCTTAAAAACATTTTATGAAATGCAGAAAACCAAAATAATTTAAACACAGGCTACTCAATGTGAACTGATTATTAGTAATTTTAAAGTTTTTAAAGGTCTTGTGAAGGTGATTCAACTGGGTTTCCTGCAATTTCATTTCAGGGAGATTTGAGACTGTTATTCCCAAACTGACTTTTTGGCTTCTTATTAATTAATTAGCACACTATATATTTATGGACATCTTATTTCTACCGATTATGCTCTGGATAAGGAGTAATACACATTTAGCAGTGAGAATGTTTTTCGAATGTTTCTTTCTCCTTTGTGTCTACATCATTGAGCCTCACTATGTTATACCTGGTGAGAAGCCATAAGGAAGAATAAAATTATATGAACCAATGTTACTACTGTATCCCAATGATTGTAATGGAATTCTGCTGTTAAGAAATGATGAGGTCAATGATGATTTCAGAAAAAAAAACCATGGGTAGATGCACAAAATGCTAAAGAGTGAAAATATATACCAAGAGAATCACGAGAATATTATATATAGTAACAGCAATATCATTTGAATAATGAACTTGAACAAATAAGTTATTTTGACTATTATAAATACCCAAATTAACCACAAAGTACTTATGAAGAAATATACTCTCTGCATCCAGAAAAATAACTGATAAATAGAAGTATGTATAGAATAATTCTAATATTCACACATATACACATATCCATATATATATATATATATATACACAAAAACACATTTGTGCCTAATGGCAGCTAGCTCTAGGGTGGGGAGAAGAGGGAAGAAAAAGGGGAGAAAAAGATTTATTTTATTTATTATCATATCTTTGTTTTGACAAAGAATTAGAAATTAAAGGGATGTCTATCAATTAGGGAATGGCTGAACAAGTTGTAGTATTTGATTGTAATGGAGTACTGGTGTGCTATAAGAAATGATGAGCTGGCTGATTTATATAAAGACTTATGTAAGCTGATGCAAAGTGAAGAGAGCAGAACCATGAGAGCATTGTACACACTAAAAGCAATATTGTAGAATGAATGAATGGCTTAACTATTCTTACCAACACAATGATCCAGAACAATTCCAAAGGATTTTTGATGAGAAATGATATTCACCTTCACAGAAGAAGCTGATGATAGAGCATTACATTATGAATCATCCAGAAGATATCCTGTTTGACACTATCCCAAGGATGTGCCCTCCTATCACACTGCCAGTTTCTAACTTTCACCTTTCCTCCCCTTCCATTTCACAATCTGCAACTTAACTACAATAACCTACTTGTATGACTCCAAGTGAGTTGTTCTATCTATCTGGACCTCAGTTTCTTTATTTGTAAAAGAGGGAATTGGATTAGATGGATTCAAGTTCCTTTCAGCTCCCAATCTGTGACCCTGTGAATTATTTATGAAGAATCCTGGGTTCAGTCTCTATTTAAATTAACTATTCTATCCCTCTCATTTTTATTGTTGCCAACCTTGCCTCATTTGCTGTCCCAAATGTCCTAATTAGTCTATGGGTCTGGAGAAGGAAAGAAAAGTTTGGGAAATTTAGTTCTGCAACCCCAAACTGTACATCATAGCCCTAAAGAGAATTGAAATCCAACATCCCTGGGCTATTTTCAAGTAAAATTAAGTATAGGCTTGCCTTGATGAAGACTGTTAGAGTATAATACAAGTGTTTTTTTTAAGAGCTTCAATTAGATTTTTTTTGATTGGTTTTTCCTTTGTAATGTCTTCTATTGGAAAATGATCTACAGACTGAACCTATAAAAAGGAATTTAAAAATCAAACAAGCAGAACCCTCCAAATAAAACCATTTTGTATTCTTGTTGAATTATTGTGCCTTGTTACATTACCTCCTTGTAAGAAATTGGAGGAACTCATTGAAATGATCAGACCATGATATCACAAGTCTAAGCTATGCTTCTATTCTTCCATATGCTTCTTGCAAAGACCCAGATGAGAAAACCTTCACAGACACTCATTTGATGTGCCTTTACCACCTTTCATTGACATTTGGCAGGATAAAATCACAGGATCACAGAATTTGAAAATCAGAAGGGGATTTCACAATTTATCTTATCCAACTTATAATATCTCAGTGCAAATGTACAGTAATTTTTTTCATCCAGTATCACATTCTTCCTTAATTCATGGATGCTTTTTTCAAGATTTATGACTTAGATACCTTATTACATCTACTGATAAGCTTAACGAGTCTAAAAACAGAAAAATGAGTTTCTTAATTATAAAGCACTTTCCTCTTCTATCTTGAACATGTGAAGGAGGGACCTAGTTTGAATTTCAAAATAAAAGGAGACCTGTGTCAGAGAAAGGAGAGAGAGAATAACATTTAAAAACTAGGATATAATAGAAGTAAACATCATAACTCAGTCAGGATCATTATGGCATTGGAATAAAGAGTCAATAGTATACATCCATTGGCCAACTTTGTCATAGAAATTGACGGGAGTTAGTAAGTATACTTTAAGAATCTATGATTTCATCTATATATGTATATTCAGTACCACTACACATAAAATTCTACACATGCACACATACACACACACACACCCAAAAACTCGGGATATAGATCTTTAACAGTTGATACAATTAAATAATTCATAGCTCTTAACCAATAATAATAGTAATTAATTTCTAATTAATAATGGTGACACTTTAAGGTTTGCATATAAACTTTATATATAATCTTATTTGATCTTCATAAAATCTTTGATATTTTCCCGTTTGAAGGAAAATGAGGTTGAAAAATGTTATTTGACTAGTCCACATGACTAATAAATTTCCAATACAGAATTCAAACTCCACTGTGTCATCTAACACACTCAATCAACCAAGCTGTTGCATTCTCTCAACCCATTCTCATCCCAAAGACATCAAAGAGCCTGTACTCAGAGCTGTTCCAGTTTTGGTAGGATCCACCAGAGCTTCTGTTCTGTTGGCATAGCCTTCAAGAACCCACAGACATGACTATACCACAAAGAGACATTAGAATAGGGCTTTAATAGATGATGTTGTCATAGACATTGAAAGAGAAGTTATGACCCACAGTATAATTATATTTCTAGTTGAAGAGAAGCATTTACTGTATCAGAGTCATGAGATGAAAACACCATCCAGTGTTTATTTATATGGTTATGTCAAGTATGGTGATTATTCAATGCAATCTGCATATAATAAATGTTTTATAAATGTCTACACGTTTCTGAAACTTGTTTCTACTAGAGTGAACAATGGTGTTTCCTTTCTGATTAGAGTAACTACTTTTGTTGATTTTAATTGCTCAGTGAGATAATATTTATGAAGTGCTCAAAACAGTGTCTGATACATAGTAGGTGTTTAAATTTATATTTCCTTCTGATGTTTATCAATGATCTATCATTAAGATAATATACTATTCACATTAAGTATGATAAAAATAAATATATGGAAACAGGGTAGAAAGGCAGCACCATTTAGCCTACTAATATCAGCCTAACTACTAACACTTAGACTACTAAAAGAGTTCATACCCTGATTCTGACATATGATTCTCTGTTAGCATGAACAAGTGACTTAACCTCCCTATATTCCAAAAGTTTAGGACTATACAGAACCAGTTTGCATTGGAAGGTAAAGTTTTCTGACTTGGGTTCCTATACTAGTAAGGATACAAATACATAATAAAAATTAGTTCTTGCCAGAATTTGAATTCTGATGAAGGTGGAAATAATTGTTTATATATGTCATGGCAGCCAAAAGGTGCAATGGATAGAGTGCTGGGCTTGAAGTCAGAAAGACACATCTTCTTTTAAAATCTTTCTTCAAATGCTCACAAGCTATGTTATCCCAAACAATTCACTTCATCCTATTTGCCTCAGTTTCCTCATTTTTAAAATAACTTGGAGAGGAAAATAGCAAGCCACTCTACTATCTTTGCCAAGAAAAGCAAAATGGGGTCACAAAGAGTCAGATATGACTGAACAACCAAATATATAAAATTATTTGAGGAGGGAAAAGATAATAACTTACAGTAGGAAAGGCTTCTGACAGGAAATATATAGTGGAACCCTAACTGAATTTGTGCTAATATAATACCCAGTCTAACTATATCCCATCAAAAATAATTATTTCATGCAGTCTATTATAAATGTTACTCTGGTTGCTCAAAACCAGCATCATACAGATTTCCTCTTTCAATCAAAAATTCTTAGCTTTCATGTAATCTGCTAGACAAAATGTATATACTGATTTTAGCTGAAGAGAGAAAGCAAGTGGATATCCTATTTTTTCAGATACAAAATATATATGCATTCCCCTTCTTTAGCCTACTAAAAACTCACACAGCAAGCTTTCAAACCATTCTTTTGTTGCTTTGGGAAGGGGAGGAGGATTGATGGTAATTGAATGAAAATTTAAAATTGAAATTTAATGGGAAAATGACATAGAAAAACTAAATTACCACAGACTCTCAGCTGCCCCATTATGAAATTAAGCAGGGAATCTCATAATTATTTAATTTGTGCCCATATCCCAGCTGAACAAATTTTTAAAAACTATAATCTGATGCAGGTGCTTTTAGAGACAGGGAAAGTCAGAATGGCTGTTTCTCTCTAAGTTGACAAACCAAACTTCCTATCTCTGGGCTTCAGTTACTTCTTCTATAAAATGTGAAAGGTGAATTAGAGTAGAAACTCTTAACCTGGGATCTGGGAACCTTTAAAAAAACAACTTTATTCAATATAATTAGTTACCTTTGTAATTCTCTGTATTTTATTTTATGAATTTAAGAGTCTATAGGCTTTTCCAGACTACCAAAGGGGGCTATTATATATAAATGGTGAAGAATTCCTGGACTAGATCTATAAAATTTCTCTTAGGCCCTTGTACATAGTTAGGGGTTAAGAAACATGTACATGAAATTGAATTGATTTTTTTTTCATCATAGTCCTATACCTCCTGATTGACTTGAGATATATATGGGGGAATAAATAAAAGTTACTAAGGGAAATGACAACAAATTTTAATTCAATTGAAAAAATGCCTCTTCAGTTCTATTTCATGCTTTGAAACTAAGTCATATGCTTGCACTTTCCCCTCCCCCATCTTCCCCATCCTCCAAACTACTTTTCTGGGGTCCTTTAGCAGAAGATAGGACTCGGTGATGGTGAGGACAGAAGAAATACAAAGATGAAGAAGATTTGGCTAATTCTTGCATAAAGTCAAAGAATGTCAGAACTGGAAGATGTCATGTAATCTGACTCACTCATTTTACAGAAGGAGAAAACAGAAATTAAGAGAGGTGAAGAGATTTTCCAAAGATGCTACAGTTAGGGACAGAATCCAGACTAGAAGCTATTATAGGGGCTACTTGGCAAAAGTTAGAGTCTCTTATCATATCTATGCTCCCCCTCCCAATTTCCAGTTCATTCAGCTGAACAATGACAGGGTGGATTAGGAAGGTGGGATGATGTCTTTTTTTATTTAAAGGAGAAATCAATCAAAGAACCGATATCTGTCAAATGCTACTATGAGCAAATAGCTTGGCAGGCCCCAGGTATATAAATACAAAGAATAAATCAATTCCTATGTACATTTTAATGGAGTAAATAATAAATGGAAGGAAAGAGAATTAAAAAATAGCATTTATAGAGCACTTTATAAATATTATCTTATTTGATCTTCACAACCCTGGGAGGTAGGTGCTATTATTATCCCTTTTTCAGATGAAGAAACGGAGGCAAACAAATTAAGTTACTTGTCCAAGTCACATAGCTAGTAAGTGTCTGAATTTATAATTGACCTCAAACTGAGTCTAGGTCCAAAAATCCATGTAGTCTTCCAGCTAGCTATCTGAAGATGTAAATATATTCAGAATAAATATACTATTTTCAAAATATTTTTTTAAAAGGAAATCTTGGCAGAATGAATCTTGTGGCAAGACAGGGATGGTAGAAACAGAAGATAATCTTTTCCCACATAACTAAATTTGGCCTAAGAGGGATAATATGTCTTTCTTCAGGAGCCTATTAGGCTAGACCAGTCAGACAAATTAATATGGGTTTATGGTCTTGGGGACTGAAAGAAATTAGGTCAGGTCTAAAAGAAAACAGGTGACCACAAGTCAGTATTTTAATACACATTAAAAACAATAAGCACAGTCCTGGTGTTTTTCCTGAAGCCACATCATTGTAACATCATAAGGAGAAAGTGGGTGATAATTTTATGTGATAATAATGTAAAGAAAAACAGTTTTGAAGGAGCTCAGAACCTTGATTAGTGCAGTAATCCAATGAGATGTCAAAAAGATGGCTGATAACACCAACTCTCCCCATCCCCTTTCTCAGAAAACCTTCAAAATACACTGACGAAAACAATAGGAATCCTGATAAGGATGCAAATAGAGAGTTCATGTTAACAGACTTAAGATGTTCAATATAGGTAGCTAGGTGGTACACTGGATACAAGACTGGTCCTGGAATCTGGAAGACTTTTATTCCAAACTGATCACAGACAAGAACTAGCTATGTGACTCTGGGAAAATTATTTGTCCTTGGTTTGCCTCAGTTTTCTAATCTGTAAAATGAACATAATAACAGCACCTATGTCCCAGGGTTGTGAGGATCAAATGAGAAAATATCTGTGAAGCACTTAATGTAGTGACTGACACATAGTAGGTGCTCAATAAATGATTGTTTTCTTCCTAGGGCTGTTGTAAGGATCAGATGAGATAGCAAATATAAAGGTCTTTATATATTTTAAAGCCCTATATGAATGCTTACTATTATTAAAATGAATTTGAAAAATGAACTGTGTATGACAGAAGTCCAAAGTTTCATATAAAAATCCTCTTTTTTTCTTTGTATAGAGAAAAGTTTATGTTGATAATGATGGTTAAGTTTATAACGAGGAAAGGAAATAAGAACATGATTTTAGGAGGTGCCAAGAAATAATACTTCAGGCTCTAGATGCCCCAGTTTCTTTTAAAGCACTACTTCCTCCATGAACCACTCTCTACTAATTAATATATTTTATCTTGAGATACAATGCATTGATTTCCTTGTATACATCAAGTATTACTGCTCCCATAATGTAATGGATGCTCCATGAAGGCAGGAACACATTCACTGTCATTTTAATATACGACAGTACTTTTTATATAACAAGTATTTGTTAAAGGCTTGTTGAATTGATTGGAAAGATTCTTTGAACCAATACAAAAACACATTGAAGTATGTGTTATCATAATATTTTAACCAATTTTATTGAGCGAGAGAGAGAGAGAGAGAGAGAGAGAGAGAGAGAGAGAGAGAGAGAGAGAGAGAGAGATGGAGAGAGAAAGAAAGAGAGAAAGAGACAGAAACAGCAAGACAGAGAGAACAAAGGAGTGTACTAGCTATCAACATTTTTGGTCTCTTAATGATTTTTGAAGACCCCCACCCACCCAAGAGCTTTTATTTATATGGGTTGTAACTCTCACTATTTGCTATACTAGAAATTTAAAGACTTGGTATTGTTATGAAAATAGTGTGGAACTTACAGATCATCTAAAAGAGTCTGGAGCTCCCCCAGGGTCATTGGATCACATTTGAGAACTGTTGTTGTAGAGGATAGAGGGAAAATTAGATTCAGAGGCTCCCTCTGACACATACTATTTGTGTGACACTGGACAAGTCATCATTTAAAGCCTTTAATTTTCTTATTTACTTTGATGGGAGGAGTATTGGGATTTCCTACAGCGATGAAACCAGAGATAGAAACTGTATATATTCTCCTAATTTTAGCATGTTATTTTTTTTTATGTTCAGCTGTGTGTATTAGAAAGATTATTTTGTCAGTTGTCATAAGTCAGTAACTAGGTATGAATAAAATTAAATAGCATCACATATACCAACACATACACTCATTAAATTGACAATAGTCTATGGAGAAGAAACTGACACGATGAAAGATATCAATACTATTATTTCAGTAGTCCAGGTCATAGGCTTATAGATTTACAATTAAATTAGATTAAATTAAATTTAGAACTAAAATTTAGAATTAAATTAAAAGTCAAATTTTTACTTTATAGATCAAGTCAAACTATTTTCTTTTTTTTGTTTTTGGTTTTTTTTTATTTTTTTTTATTTAAAGCTTTTTATTTGTATGACATGTATATGGGTAGTTTCCCAACATTGATCTTTACAAAGCTTTCCATTACAAATTTTACCCCCAGTCCCCTCCTCTCCCCTAGATGGCAGGAAGTCCACTACATGTTAATAATGTTGAAATGCTTGAGAAGTTATGCAAGAAAAATCCTATCTACAAGAAAAAAAAAGAATCAGAGAAAGGCAACACAATGCAAGCAAATGTCAATAGAGATCATGAAAATGTTACGTTATGGTCCATATTTCATATCCCTCTCTCTGGGTGTATATGGTTTTCTTCATTGAACAATTTAAACTGGTTTGAGACAATTCTTTGTTGCAGAGAGCCATGTCCATCAGAATTGATCATCGTGTAATACTGTTGTTGCCGTGTATGATGATCTCCTGGTTCTGCTTGTTTCACTCAGCATCAGTTCATGCAAGTCCCTCCAGGCCTCTCTGAAATCATCCTGCTGGTCATTTCTTACAGAGCAATAATATTCTATAACATTTATATACCATAATTTATTCAGCCACTCTCCAATTGATGGGCATCCCCCCTTCAGTTTCCAGTTTCTAGCCACTACAAAAAGGGCTGTCACAAACATTCTTGCACAGGTGGGTTCCTTTCCCTCCTCTACGATCTCTTTGGGATATAGGCCCAGTAGAAACACTGCTGGGTCAAAGGGTATGCACAGTTTGACAACTTTTTGAGCATAGCTCCAAATTGCTCTCCAGAATGGTTGGATCCGTTCACAGTTCCACCAACAATGTATTAGTGTCCCAGTTTTCCCATATCCCCTCCAACATTCATCGTTATCTTTTCCTGTCATTTTAGCCAATCTGACAGGGGTGTAGTGGTACCTCAGAGTTGTCTTAATTTGCATTTCTCTGATCAATAGTGATTTGGAGCAACTTTTCATATGACTACAGATGGTTTTAATTTCATCATCTGAAAATTGTCTGTTCATATCCCTTGAACACTTATCTATTGAAGAGTGGCTTGAATTCTTATATATATGAGACAATTCTCTATATATTTTAGAAATGAGGCCTTTATCAGAACCATTGAATGTAAAGGTGATTTCCCAATTTGATGCTTCCCTCCTAATCTTGTCTGCATTTGTTTTGTTTGTACAGAAACTTTTTAACTTAATATAATCAAAATTATCCATCTGGTGTTCAGTTAGGAGTTCCAGGTCTTCTTTGGACATAAATTTATTCCATCTCCAAAGGTCTGAGAGATAAACTATATTACATTCCTCTAACTTGCTTACAAAGTCCCTCTTTATATCTAGATCATGAACCCATTTAGATCTTATCTTGGTATGTGGTGTTAGGTATGGGTCAAGCCCTAATTTCTTCCACACTAGTTTCCAATTTTCCCAGCAGTTTTTGCCGAATAGTGAGTATTTATCCCAAAAGCTGGGGTCTTTGGGTTTATCGAACACTAGATTGTTAAGGTTATTGCCTAGATTGTCCTGATAACCTATCCTGTGCCACTGATCGACTGCTCTATTTCTTAGCCAGTACCAAACGGTTTTGATGACCGCTGCTTTATAATATAGTTTTAGATCTGGTACAGCAAGGCCACCTTCATCTGCCTTTTTTTCATTAATCCCCTTGAAATCCTTGACCTTTTGTTCTTCCAAATGAGTTTTGCTACTATTTTTTCTAGATCTGTAAAATAATTTCTTGGGAGTTTGATTGGTATGGCACTAAATAAGTAGATTAGTTGGGGTAGTATTGCCATTTTTATTATGTTTGCTCTGCCTACCCATGAGCACTTAATATTTTTCCAATTGATTAGGTCTGATTTTATTTGTGTGGAAAGTGTTTTGTAATTTAGTTCGTATAGTTTCTGACTTTCCCTTGGCAGATAGATTCCCAAATATTTTATCCTATCATCTGCTATTTGGAATGGAATTTCTTTTTGCATCTCTTGCTGCTGAACTTTGTTGGTAATATATAAAAATGCTGATGATTTATGTGGATTAATTTTGAATCCTGCCACCTTGCTAAAGTTGTGAATTGTTTCTAGTAGTTTTTTAGTTGAGTCTCTAGGGTTCTCTAAGTATACCATCATGTCATCTGCAAAGAGTGATAATTTGGTTTCTTCATTACCTACTCTGATTCCTTTTATCTCTTTTTCTTCTCTTATTGCTAAAGCTAACATTTCTAATACAATATTGAATAGTAATGGTGACAGTGGGCAGCCTTGTTTCACTCCTGATCTTATTGGGAATGGTTTTAGTTTGTTTCCATTACATATGATGCTTGCTGATGATTTTAAATAGATGCTACTGATCGTTTTAAGGAAAAGCCCATCTATTCCTATACTCTCTAGTGTTTTTAATAGGAAAGGGTGTTGGATTTTGTCAAAGGCTTTTTCTGCATCTATTGAGATAATCATATGGTTTTTGTTAGTTTGGTTATTAATATAATTAATTATGCTGATAGGTTTCCTAATATTGAACCAGCCCTGCATCCCTGGTATAAATCCTACTTGGTCATAGTGTACTATCCTGGGGATGACTTTCTGTAATCTCATTGCTAATATCTTATTTAAAATTTTTGCATCAATATTCATTAGGGAAATTGGTAGCATGTTATTTTTTTTAAAAAAAACTCCATAATCTTGCTGTTTTCTTTCTAAGGTCTCACTGTCCTCTATCCACGTCCCCCACTATTTCCAAGAATTCAGGTCCATAAATTAAAAGGGCTTATAGCTAAATGGAATTGAATCCAATCCTTTCATTTTACGAATGAGGAAATTGTGGTTGAGAGTAATGTTACATTCTCAAGGTTACCCAAAGAAGTATCAATCAAACCCAAAGCAAATGATTTTTAAAGGGAAATGAGAGGGTAAGGTCCTAAACATATAATGATTTCCCCAATATGCAAATTATCTGAGCATGTACATTTCTTTTTAGCTCAAGTATGGCTTTGGTAATTAACAGAATTCATATTAAATTGCGGCCGATTGGTTTCCCATTTAATCTTGAACAATTGTTGTTTGTCCTTTGTTTCAAAGAAGACCAATGGCATTATAAGCAATGATGTGACTTGAGATTGAATTGGACTTAAACGAGTCATAATTCTTTCATCAAAGTCCAGGGGCAAGAAAAAGTCAGGATGACTGGTGATGGCTTGGGAATGCAATGATGACCTTGCTATATTAGTATATTCCCTATCAGACCAATTTCCAAGCACTCCATAACATCTGCTTCAGCCTCCTTCATGGTGGTTAGAATAAATTGTTTTCACCTGCCCATTCTGCCAAGGAAAGTCTTCAAATGCTTGGAGAGACACCCTTTCTGGCTTTTGGGCTGAAAGTCTATTAGTAAGCCTCAACCTGGTTTAGCCTATCTGCCAAGATGACTTTACTTGGGTGTAGCTACTGTTACATGGACTATAGCTTCTTGGAACAGTTGCTGAGAGTTAGGTAAGATGGACACCAAAGGGTGAAGGAATAACCTGAAAAAGACTCAGCAAATCCTCACACCAGATGAGCTCTTCTTGAACATTCCATAGACCCTAAATAATAATCTTAAGGTTGCTTCTGTTATTTCTAAGATTCAATCATTGCTTTTCTGAGTGCAAACATAAAATCTAGTCTAAATAAATTCTGCTCCAAATGCATGGGATGTGTTGAGGAAGGACATCTTTAATTAAGGATCTTACTTGTTCTCCCATATTTTGGCATCTCTGCAGATGTCTAAGTTCTCTTTGGAACTGTGAGATTGCTTTTTTGGCAGTAGAGGGTTAGAGAAGGAACATGAAGAATCTTCTTTTCAACAGAGAAATGGATTCCCTTTTTAAAAATACCAGCATTTTTTTTAAATTACTCTTGATTAGAGAAATGCAAATTAAGACAACTGAGATATCACTTCACACTTTTCAGATTCACTAAGATGACAGGAAAAGATAATGATAAATGTTGGAGGGGAGATGGGAAAACTAGGTCACTAATACATTGTTGGTGCAGTTGTAAACTGATCCAATCATTCTGGAGAGCAGTTTGGAACTATGCTCAAAAGGCTATCAAACTGTGCACACCCTTTGATCCAGCAGTGTCTCTACTGGGTCTGTATCCCAAAGAGATCATAAAAAAGGGAAAAGGATCTCCATCTGTAAAAATATTTACAGCAGCCCTTTTTTTAGTGGCAAGGAACTGAAAACTGAGTGGATGTTCATCAGTTGGAGAATGGCTAAATAAGTTATGGTATATAAATGTTATGGGAAATTATTGTTCTATTAAAAATGATCAGGCTGATTTCAGAAAAGTCTGTAAAGACTTATATGAAATGATGCTAAGTGAAATAAGCAGACTAAAGAGAACACAGTACACAGTAACAAGATTATGTGATGATCAACTGTGATAGATTTGACTCAATTCAACAATGAGGTGATTCAAGGCAATTTCAATAGACTTGGGATGGAAAGAGCCACCCACAAACAGAAAGAAACTATGGAGACTAAATGTGAATCAAAGCATAGCATTTTCAATATTTCATAGTATTTTGTTGTTTGTTTTTTCTTGTATTTTTTCCCTTTTGATCTGATTTTTCTTGTGAAGCATGATAAATATGGAAACGTTTAGAAGAATTACACATATTTAACCTATATCTGATTGCTTGCCATCTTGGGGGAGCGGGAAGGGGAACGCAAGGTTTTGAAAAGGTGAATGTTGAAAACTATACTTGCATGTATGTGGAAAATAAAATACTATTAAAGAAAAAAGAAAAAAAACCCAGCATTTTAATATTCCATTAGTCTTATTCCATAATGAACACCCTTCTCATTTCCACTAGAAGTTTGTTATTTCAGAAGAAGCCGTGGACTTCCAGTAATAAGGTCCCTATCTCTGTGACTTTGGACCAGAAGCTTAACCCTTTGGACTCTTATTTCTTACTTATTTGGCCATTGGCAAGTGAAAGTCTCAGATTTAGTTTTTCATTTGCAAAGTGGATATGACTAACTTAGCTTATATTCTTTGCTTGGTGGTTGTGAGGGAGAGTTTTGTAAATTAGAAAGCACCATGTAAAGATGACTTGTTTATTGCCTCATCTTTCCAATGGGTATAATGATATATGAACTAATGACCTTCTGATGACTATGCAAGTCAAATGACTTACCAGCTGTGTGATCCTGGGCAACTTAATCTCTAAAGATCTCAGTTTCTTGGGGAGAATATTAACACTTACCTCACAGGGTGGTTGAACATCAAGTGAAATATTTATAAAGCACTTGGGACAGTACCTGTCACATAGTAGGTACTTAATGAATGACTATTGTTCCCTCACTCCCTCTTTCAAAAACCCCACACATGATTGTACAACCATGGATTTATTCAATGAGCAAAACATGCCTCAATGCTTTGTTTTGCCACAGTATCAGATAGCCCTTAAAAGATATGTATTGTATATATGTGTATTAGGTATGAAACTTTTAGGAACCACATGAGGAAATCTCCAAGTTCCTAATAACTATTAATTCTCAAAACTCCAAACTGAATGAGGCTTTCATTTCTTTGTATCTCTCATCCTTTAAAATACAAAGGAAAAACAGAATAACCCTTTGCTTCAGCTGTTTTATGGATCCTTTTGTCACTTCTCTCTGACTAAAATCTTTAGAAAGATTGACCAGAAGCTTGTTGCCTAGATAAGATGCAGTTGCTAGAGTTGCTTCAGGGCCTGCCAAATTGATGCCATAAGTTAGCATTTTAGCACTGCTATAGAGCCACTAATAATTTTAAATTGTCATCTTGACTCAAAGCAATTTTCTTTATTCTTTGGTAAGATAATGAGATGTTCCACAAATTTCTTTCAGGAGAAATGACATCTTACAGACCAAAGTGAAAATTCAGAATGGAATAAGTTTGTGGCCATTTTCTCATTCTTCTGTAATCTGCTGAGAGGCTCAGGCTACCTCAGTTTGAAACTCAAAAATAAAACAGAACAACAGAAGACATGGCGAGCATAGACCCTTACCAACTTCCCAAGACAGAAGGCTGTTCTCTTCCCTCTCCATTTTTCCAATGACGTACCAGATGCACGCCATCCAGTGTGCGAGCAAGGCAAACATGGACATCAGCAGAGTCAGGACAATTGTGCTGTGTTGGGAGTAACGGTCCAGCTTCTGCAGCAGTCGAAGAAGACGCAATAACCGCACCGTCTTCAGCAGGTGAACAAGGGACACCTAGGGCAGTGATGAAAAGTCCAAGAGATCAACTTCATTTCAGAATTCTTTTAAACCTATTGCTAAAGAGGAGGCATGTGAGACAAGTATTTGGTTAATTATGTAGCATAATTCTATAGGCACTTAACCTTCAGAACAACTTCATGTGTAGGCACATATATACAAACACATATGTAGCTATGTGAAGGGTTTGTGATTTTTATCAGCATGAAGAATCCTTGTATGGGGATTTTTTTTGTTGTTGAGGCAATTGGGGTTAAGTGACTTGTCCAGGGTCACACAGCCAGGAAGTAGGGGATTTTTTTTTCTTTAACTAAAGAAGCTCACAAATTCTCTAGGTCTTAGAAGATGTGTTCTTAATAGAAAAGTGGTCTTAGAGGATAAGTGTTCTTAGTAAATAAGTGATCTTAATAGAGAAGTAGCCTTAGTAAATAACTAGTCAGAGGATAAATGGTGTTTGTAAATAAGGGGTCTTAGAGGACGTATTCTAATAGATAAGTGGTCTTAGTAAATAAGTTGTTCTAGAGGATAAGTGGTCTTAATAAATAAGTGGTCTTCCAAGTAATCTGAGTAACAGAGGTTCAGTGATTTCCTAGGATTCCACAGTCAATAATTATCAGGGATGATTTAAATCTTCATCTTCTTGATGGAAAACTTAGTAATCTACCCCTCCCAACTGTCTGTGCCTTTTTCCTGTCTCTTGATGTCTCTGTTTCTCTATCTTAATATCCCTATTATCCCTATTGCCTCATATGTCATGAACTTTCTGGTTGCCTTCCTCTGGACAGTCTTTAGTTTATCAACATAATTCTTAAGCCATAAAGCCCAGAACTGAACACAATACTCAAATATGTTTTCTAGCAAAGTCAGAGTACAGTAGCATCATTACCACCCAGTTTCCAGAAGCTATATCCCCTCTTACTGTGGCTGAAGGCTTTTTGGCTGCTGTCATTTGAAGCCTTGATTCTTTTCAGAACTACTGATTTCTATTCATACCTCCCATATTATTTAGGTCTCGGTGTGGTTAAAAGTGGTTATATAGTTTAAACCCACTCCAAGATTTTTGGAACACCTTTGTACTCAAATGTAAGACTATTTATCTCTATTGATATTAGTGTACACAGAGAGATGGGTTGGTCCACTGAAAGTACTGCCACATGGGTAGATAAGATTGCACATGGGTATTAGCTACTGTAATTGTAATGCTTTGGGGTTTCAGGATCACAATACTAGGGAATATAAGGGAAAAATCAAAGAGATACTATAATACTTGTAACAGAACAAATATAATAAATACATGCATAGAGTGTGTGTGTGTGTGTGTGTGTGTATGTGTGTGTGCGGTTTCCTCCTAGGTAAAATGTGGTGGTTGGATAGATTCATTTTAAGTTTCTTTTCAAATTTAAGTCCTACAATTCTAAAAAAGGTGACTAATTTTAAGATCTGAATATGATTTTCAAAAACCAAGATTTCCACAATATATGAATCACTACTGCCCATATTTTACCACTGGAGTCTGAGGCCCTTCTTAGTCTTCCCTATCCTCATCATGTTTTCAGCAATCCCAAAGTAAAATGGAGTATATCTGTAAGTCTTTGAGCAATCTTTGGAAAAGATTAGAACTCTCTGAGCAGAGGATGAACATCTACTTGATACAGTATAGTGAGGTTCGGTTCTCTTTTGAAAAAAGGTTTGGACTAGTAATCCTTTAAGATGACTTTTGTGGTTATATTCACAGTTCTTACACATATATTCTCTTGTAAAACAACCAGCAATCATTTGACAGGTATTTAGTAATCAGAATGCAAGGAAATCAGATGAGAAGTATGAATGACAGTTTTCTTGTAACCCCTCTCTTTTCTCATGTTTAGATGGAGGGGTGGTATTCTTTCTGTATATGGCTTGGACTAGTGGTTTCTAAATTCACTTATAACTTTCAACTTTTATAGTTATTGCTAGGCTTAAAGCATGTTGAGAATTCTTGCATATAAAGAATCAAGGAATTAGTCAATTGATTAGTCAAGGAGTAGTTTTTAATCAAAATTTAAGGAAATCAGATCTAAAAGAATGAATGATATTTATCTTACAGCCCCTAACCTTCTAGGCTACAAGAATACAACCAATGTTTTTTTTATTTTTTCTCATCATAATATCTTATCAAAACATCTTTTTTTCCTTCTAATTTCAGTATCCATGGTAAATATGGTAAAACCGACACTATTATTTTAATGCTTTTTATGTACCCACAGTGTGATGGAAGCTTCACATAATGAACATCTGGTCCCTCCCCTCAAGGAGTATCCATTCTCAGACAAGATAGATATGATATTATGAACGTATAGCTCAGTGTAGGAAAAGTTGTTTACAAAAGTTCCCTTTATTTTTATTTTTCTCATTTTCTTTTGCTTTGGAGCAGGAAAGAGAGAAATGATTTTGACACTTAAAAAAATAAAAGAATAAGGATCCTATGCATAAAAACATACTAGAATGATTTTGCAGCAGTTTGGGGGATCAGTGTATAGACCAAACAGCAAATATCCTAACTAATTTAATTTTGTGTAAATGGGGACACAGGCAAAACCATTGAAAACACCAAAAGGATCTAGAATCAAAGGTTTGAAGACAAACTTTAGAGATCTTTGTGCTCAACCCTCTCATCTTACAGATGAGAAATGATGCATATCGAGAAGGCACTTTTCCAAGGTCACATAATGGTACAGATTGAGGAATTGGGACCCAGATCCTCTTTGATCAACAAATAAGTAACCTTAGGATGGATGAACTGAACTAAGTAAAATTTTTTAAATGGTTCTTAAAAAGAATGTCAAAAAGGCCTCAAATAGGAAAACTTTTCAAGGCAGCATCCGATTCTGGGAAGGCTCTCACTAGTTCCAGAAAGGGTAGGTTGGAGAAAGTTCTGGGACTAACTTAATAGCAGCATTAGGTATATAACACCATCTCATACCCACATAGAACTTATCCCTATCTGGGACTGAGGGTCATCTCCTATTGTTTCTAGAAAAAGTTTTTGATGTTACCATTCAGCATCTGGAATGGAGTATTTATGATGATCTTTTCTATTATGTTTTAAGGCTTTTTGAGAAAGAAAGCAGTGCAATGAAAGGAGCATCATGTCTACCAGAATTCCAAAGCTCATGCAGGAACTCCTAGTGTGAAAATTCCTTCAAATGTTATAGATCAGCAATTCATTTGCAGTTTATAATCTTGGGTGCCCATGTGGTCTGTGGTCAAATGACTTACCCATGGTCATAAGACTTCTCTCTGTCAGAGAGGGGATTTGAACTCAGGTTACTCTGATTGGCTCTCTAGCTTCAGTGCCATGCTGCCTCTCTTATGGCAATAGCAATGGTGATTACAATGATGATGAAGACAATAACAGCTGTCATTTAAATATCACTTTGAAATTGCAAATTGATTGACAAACAAGATCTCATTTAACACAGAATGACATCAGGAATTCAAGTTTTAGTATGTTTATTTTCCAACTAAGGGAATTGAGGTTTAGAGAGATTAAAGGGATCTTTAGTTCTTTGAATTTATTTCTCCAGTGTCTACTAATAATGCTTTTCACACAGTTCATGCTTAATAAATATCTATTGATTGGTGGATTGATTTGGTCAGTGTCACATAACTAGTTAAATGTAAGCAGGAGGTGTTGAGTCTGGCTCTTCCTAACTTCAGTCCAAAAGTCTATTAAGGAATTGAATTAGATGCCATTTATTTTATGTCTCTTAATATTTCCAGAGAAAGATTCTTTTTTCTCTCTCATGAATCATACATTCCCTTTGAATGTTTTTTTTTTTGAATTTCTTTGTTGAGCCTTGTCTTAAGCCATTACTTTCTTCTTTCTGGCACATTATCTAGTCAAATTCTGTATTCAAAAGGACTTTTAAGAAGACTAACAATTCCATGTGCCATTGATTGATATCATCCACTGGATTTCCCCCAGAGTCCTTCCCAGTTGAGTTAAAAGCCTCATTAGAATATGTTGACAATTTCCACTCCCCTACTACAGAAAAATTCTGTTGAATGAGGAATAAACAGATGTTCAAACTGAAAATGGCCTCTCAGTATTCTGGACTGGGCTTCTGAATTCATTCCAAATTCAACAAAGACTTCTCTGATCATTTCATTTAATAAGGGAATAATGCCAATGAAGTCCTTTCCATGGGGGGTAGGAGGTATTAAGTGACTGTAAAAAAGTCCCATTTGAAGTAATGCCAAATTATTTTTACATACCAATAAAATACATATTGACAAAGATAGCAGCAAAATATATTGACAGTCAGAAAATATATGCATACTTCTCCAGACACTTTAGTGATGGTAAAAGCTAGCATTTATATGCCACTTTATGGTTTGCAAAGCGTTTCACAGATATTGTCTTACTCTAACCTTAACTGAGAGGTAACAAGAAAATTAAAGCATATAGCAGTCACATGATGTGTCCAGGATCACATAGCTAATAAGTGTCTAAGGCCACATTTAAATTCAGGTTTTTCTAACTCCAAATCTAGAATTCTATCCATGGTGCTACTTATCTGCTGATGGAGGTAAGGCTATATTTTGGGAGACCGATTTGGATTGATGCATGCTGGAGAGAACATTGAATTTGGAATCTAGAAGGCAAGATTTTAAATCTTATCTCCAATACTCTTTAGCTGTATATTATGAGCATATCATTTATCCTCAGTTTTAGTTTCACTATCGACAAAAAGGGGCTATTGTGAGGAGTAAATGAGATAGCTTCTATGAAGTGTTTTATAACTCTTATAGAACTATAGAAACTATAGCTGGTTATTATCACGAATAATAAACCCAATGAGTATAATAATAAAAAACACACAAAGAAATAATGGAAGGAAGAAAAGGATGGAAAGAATCATTTAAACAGTACCTACTAAGTGCCAGGCACAATGATTGTCAAATATTATCCCTTTTTATCTTCATAAGAACCATTGGAGGGAGGTAAATATTATTATTATAACTCCTATTTTATAATTGTGGAAACTGAGGCAAACAGAGGCTAAGTGACTTGCTCAGGATCACGTACCTAGTAAGTGTCTGAGGCAAGATTTGACTTCAGATCTCCTTGACTTCAGCTCCAGGATTCCATCCATGCCATGAATGCTGAATTATTGGTGTAACCAATGTTGGTCCCGGGAAAAGATAATGAAATATAACTCCCTCCTCTTAGAAAAGAGGTGAATATGTCTGAGGGCAGAAGAAGTTTTTTTGTTTTTGCTTTTTTATTTTGCTTTGTTTTTTATCCATTGCTTTTGCTTAATGTTTTACTTTGTTATAAGATAGGGAGGGTTCAGTTCTGGAGTAGAAAAGATCAGACATTTGGAAATGATTATCATAAAAAAAGTTATCAATGAAATTTATTTTGTATTATGCAATTATAATGATTACAGTTGACTTTACAGAAGTGAGAAAATGTTTTTTCCTTGTGGAAGTTGAAGGCTATAAATGTTGAAAACTGTATATGCTGTCAGACATGATTTTCCTTAGTATTATTGAATTGTTTTCTCATTTTCCCCTTCTTTATTGTTTTTATCTTTGCTATTAGAGTGATAGAAGAGGAAGGATATATTTGGCAATGAATGTGATTCAAATATATCAATAAATTTTAAAAGACAAAAGGGAAACATTAACATTTTAAAAAAGATACAAATAAATGCCTTTAAATTATTAACACAACTTTCATAAAATGTATCTAATTTATTTCTGGAGAGGGGTTAAGAATAAAATTTGAATTAGAGAGATGCTGGGGAAAGGATGAAGGGGAAGCATCTTACAAAAAATACAATATCCAGGACACTTCCAAGTCTTATATCTTGATCATGTGGCTTAAGCTTTCTTCCCTCTCACCTTTTCCTCAAAAAATTACTATGAAGTGTCCTGTTAACTAGTTTGAGCTGGAAGAACTAAATAGCCATTGAGTAGATAAGATATCAGAGATAAGATGAAAAGTTTCCAAAGTAAGTTCAGTTGACAGCCACAGTATTAAAAAAGGGAAGAGATGCATTTCTACCAACAAAGATTTTGAGAGAATCAGATTTCCTCAGTGTGTAACTTGCTCCCTGGAAAGAAGTTCATATTTTTTTGAAGCATGAATTTCATTCTCTTAGGCTTCTGGCAGAGTGAGCACGGTAGAGGCAAGTACCCCAATGGTGTTCAAAAGTTCTCCTGATAATATTTGACTTGATATTTGGAGCTTTTCATGGGCTGCTTTTAAGTTTCTTTTTCGAGACTTGCTGAACATCATTCCCTTTTACAAGTTCAATATTTCAACCAAACTAGCACCAGTTTGTTCCCCAAAGTTGCCATTTTATCTTCCATCTTTAAGCCTTTGCAGTTCTGCATGCTTGAAATGTACCCCTTTCAGTCTTAAACAGAGTTTTTAAGGATCTTTAACTTTCTTCAAAGCTTACCTGAGGTATAATTTCCATTGTTTTTTTTTATTTACTTCTAGTCATTAGTGTTCTCTTCCTCCTCAATTTTCCTGATTGTATACATCAACCAATCAATAAACATTCATTCATTATGTACCTACTGTGTGTCAGGTACAGTGCTAGCTATTGGTTATGAAAAAACTCAAAACAAAATAGCCTGTGTTTCCAAGGAGATTACTTTTCTCTGTAATAATATTCTTGATTCAATATTAAAACTTTCATTCAAGTTTGACATATTTAAGTAAAAAGATTTTGAAGACTTATAGTGTTCTCCTACCTTCTTCCCAGTAGAATATAAGCTTTTTAAGAGCATGGAATGTTTAATGTTTATCTTTATATTCTCAGAGCCTGGCACAATCTCCTATACAGAGTAAGTTTTAACCATTCTTGTTGGATCTAATGTCATTTAATCTTGTCTCCTTAAAGGCTTCCATTTTTATAAACAAGCACCTTGGGGCAGTTAGGTGGCACCGTGGATAGAGTGCCAGCCCTGAAATCAGGAGGATCTGAGTTCAAATCTGACCTCAGACACTTAACACTTCCTAGCTGGGTGACCCTGGGCAAGTCACTTTATCCCAATTTCTCAGCAAAAAAAGAAGCACCTTAATCATTTGCAATGATGTAAGTAAGATTTCCCACCTTTTTGGGTTGGAGGATATCTTTTCAACATCAAAATATTTGATGTTTTCCCATGTGAAAGTACTTGTACTATTAGTGCTGGCCAATTGAGAAAATATATAATAACAATTTTATAGAGTTATTATGTTACAGAGTGATTATGTTTCTAGTAATGTCTTTAAATACACACACACATATATATGTATATATATGATGTGTGTATATTTACATATCTATATGTATAAACAATATTATATATATATATATATATTAGTCTCAATTTTACTAAGCACCTAAAAGCATAACATAATGGATAGGATTCTGAAATTTAAAACAAGATAGTCAAATGTTGAAATAATAGCTTTGGTACTGGCTAACCATGTGACCAGGTAACTGCTCTTCAGAGCCTAGTTTTCTTATCTGTAAACTGGAAATAATAATATTGTGGACTTGCTCTCTCATAGAGTTGCTGTGGAGGGAGATCATTGCAAACCACCAGACTTTATATCAATGGGAATTGTTCTTAATCCAGTCCAATTGTCACATTACATATTTTGTTAAAACCAAATTAAGGAGCGGCTAGATGGTCAGTCAGTGTATAGAGCACCAGTCCTGGAGTCAGGAGAATATGAGTTCAAATCTGGTCACAGAAACTACCTGTGTGACCCTAATTGCTTTGCAAAACATAAAGAAAAAAAATAAAGATTTCTCCTTGAAGCCAGGATGGTTTAATTTTTTAGTTTTGTTTATCTAGCCCTTACACAATGCCCAGCACATAAAAAGAAGCTTTAGAAGTACCTGTTCTTTGACATAGATCAAAATGGCAAAGTTTAATGTGTGAATTGATTCATAGAGCCTTGCAATGACTTAGGTTAGCCATCCACAAGTTATTCATACAATGACATTGACATTGACTAACAAACTTTAAATTCTGTGCCTTAGATATTGAATCAGAGCTTGGAGATCATCTCAAAGATTATGAAGATGTTGAAATATAGAAGGTAACATGATTTGATTGTTAAAGGTCACATGGATAAAAGGAAGAGCTGAGATTCTGTGAAATTCACTACCTTCAAATTCAGTACTTTCCACTATAATAAATGTCACCTTTCCTTCCCCACTCAGATATGGAATTAAGATTTCAGGAGGGCTCGTATAGTATCTACTTTCTTTGTATTCGACACTTGGGAAATTTTCATTCATGAGGGTGCAAGTCTTCCTACCCATTGCATCTTGGATATGAACTATGAAAATGAAAAGCCATAAGCAAGCACATGGTAGGAGTGCAATTCACTTACCACAGTGACATTAAAAGCATAGAGGAGGTCAAAGGGCAATGCAGCAATCAGGTCAATGATGAACCATGTCGTGACATAGTGGATGCAAATGGATCTTGCTTCAAATATCACTTGTCCAGATTTGCTGACGTAGGTTGTTCGGAAATTTAAAATTATATCTGGGTTGTGAAGAAAGGAAAGAAAAACACAGAACAGAACTGAAGAAACATGGGATAACTCATTCTTAACTCTAGGAGGGATCTTAGAAATCATCTGATGAAACCCCATGTTATAGATGATGACGATACCTAGAATTAGAAAATTAAAGTGACTTGCTCCACACCACACAGTAAATCAACTTCAAAGCCAGGACTATAACTTAGGCCTTTTAATCCTCCCCAATCAATTTTCCTTCTCCTGTATCACTGCCTTGCATGTCCTTTTTCTAATGGATTATGCTCATCATCCATTAAAGCAAATAAATATTAAGAGTCAGTCCTGCATAATGCATTGTCCATGGTCCTGAAGTCTCCTTCACTGATAGGAATGTTATGCAACAACACTTTGATTACCAAATCCTTCTCATGCTAATGTCAAGGTGAAGCGGAACCTTTTTTTTTTTTTTTTTTTCCTTGGATGAAGCAAACACTTTTAGTAACATAGGAACAGACATTTCTGAGATCTGGTACTTTGCTTTCCAGGTGAGTCAGAAACAAATCAGAAAGCTTGAGTTTATCTTACCCTTCTGACAAACATGTATTAAATGGCTACTATGTGCTGGGCACCATGCTAAGCAATATAAAAATAGAAAGAAAAGTAAAAGGCAGTTTGTGCCCTCAAGGACCTGACAGTATATGGGGGAGATAACATGCAAACAACTTTGTATATAAAGAAGCTACATATAGCATAAATTACAGAAAATAATCAATGCAGGGAAGGCAATAAGAAATAAAGGGGATTGGAAAAGCCTTCATGGAAGGTAGAATTTTAGTTGGGGCTTGAAGAAAGATAGGAAAGTTAAGAGGAGGAAATGAGGAAAGAGCATTTCTAGCATCTGGTATATAGCCAAGAAAAATGTCTCCCATTGAGCTATGGAATGTTTTGATTAAGGAATGGTAAAGAATCCATTGTCATTGGATCACAGAATACATGGGAAAGTATAAAATGGAAGGAGATTGGGAAGATTGAGGAGGGCAATTTTGAAAGCCAGAGGATTTTATATTTGGTCCTCCTTTGGTAGTGTGTCTAGCATACTTCATTATTTAGTGTAATTATGAACAAGTTACTTTTCCTCCCTGGGCCTGAGTGTCCTCATTTGTAAAATGAAAGAGTTGAACTAGCTGGCCTCTGAAGTCATTTCTCGCTCTAAGTTAACAAACTTATAATCCTTCCCAACTGGATAAATATCTGGAACTTGGAATAGTGCAATTGACTTCCCTCATTGGGTATCATTTGATTTTATTCTTTCTAAAATGGAATGTGATCCCATGAATGAGATGGCAATTTCATATGACAGGTTTCTTATTTGAGCTTCCTTTAGGAAGCATGTGATTAAATTAAAGACACTAAGGAATAGAGTAGAGGAGAATCTAATAAAGTATTACTTACTACCTTACTTGATCCCTGAAATAATGGGAAATAAACATACAGTATTTGAAGATGAGAGTAAGATATAAACATCTGATTCATCTTATATAAAGCACTCAGAAGATAAAATCTGAATTGAATCCCAGCATTAGCTGTGACATTGACAATCCTTGTGACTTTGGGCAAGTCATGTCAATTTTTGGTCTGTTTCCTTATCTGTAAGAGGTTGACTTAGATAGTTTCTAATATATAATACAGTCCCAATCTATCAAATTTTGGTTCCAATTCAAGATACTTTTGACAATTACTGAAGAAAAACAGATCTTTCCAAAAGATAAAAAGTAAAGAATTTACTAATACGGTCATCTTTCCTCAACATTCAATCAGACGTACACTATACATAATGCATCTTCAGAATAAACAAAGCAATAGAAAAATTATCAAATTTTTAAAAGTAACATCTTTTTTATTTTCCAGTACATTTATTTTCTTTTTTGGTCCTCATAGTGATTTTGTGAGGTCAATCACAGAGGGCATAACCTCAGAGATTATCTATCCTATTTTACTGATGAGTAAACTGGGGCCCAGAAAGAGAAAATTAGTTGCCTACATTCAGAACCTAATTAAGGATCCTAATCCCTGTTTTTCCAAATTCTAGTTAAAGATTTCACCTACACTTGTTGGGCAGGCAGACTGGATGCATAATTATTGCTATATTGAGCAAAGAAACTGTAAGGATAAAGACTAAGCATGTTATTTCATTGGTATTGGGGACTCCTGAGTAAAGGCATAGTCTTTAACAACACCTTCCGTGCAATTAATGTTCTTTTGGAACAAGTTCTTAGAGGTTCTTAGAACAATGAGAGATTAAATGAATTTTCCTTGGCCAGATAGTCAGTAGAGGCAAGACTTGAACTTATGTATTCCTAGCTTTAAGGCCTATTATCCATCCCCTGCAAATTGGAAAGCTTGTCTAAGATCACATAGATATTTATTTCATGGCAGTTAGGGCTGGACCCAGCTCTTCTGTCTTCTCATCCTTTAGTAGTTCCATATGTCATTTCAGTTTTCTGTGACTTAGCTAAGCCGGGTCCAGATCTGTCACATAAAATCCCATGCCAGAAGTAAAGATAGTCCTATCACCCATCAGTTATGAATATTAAACTTTTTCTAATTAAAATGAAAGTTTTAATTAGCAACCCATTTCCCCCCAAACAAAATTTCCCAAATCTTCCATTGTTATCATTCTTTACTAACAAACCAAAACCTTGAAGAAAAACAATTTTAAGGTGATTCTCCCCACACACAATATAAAGATATAGAGATGGCAAAAGCTAGAATCATCTTCAGAGAAGACTAAAGATCATTATGTTAAATTATCTGCTGAGCAAGGGGACTATGCAAATTGCTCATTAGGATGATTATGTGCTCTTCAAGAATATATTCATCAGTGTACAGTCATAGAAGATCTTTGTAAGGTCCAAATAAGACTGTCCCTCTGATGGTGAGATTCTCAGATGTTGCTCTTTGTAGATGACATCTTACTAATTTGCGCTGAACTCCCATATACTACAAAACCTCCTAGGAGAAACCAACAACAATGTGAAAGAAATTGGCTTAATTATTCACACCGAAGGAAAATAACTATCTCTTTATTCTAAGATGTATATGGACAGGCAACCTATTAAAATAATCTATCAATATGTAGATTCCAGACAAATACTGTGGAAGGATAATGATTTGTGACAAGAATTGAGGAGAAGAAATAATAATCTATATTGCATTTGGGAACTTGCTCAGCATTGCCAATGATCCCAAACTACATGCCACTGGAAAAAAAAAAAACATCTCTTTAACACATTTTCTTGATGAATACAAACAATTAAAAAACAAAAAAAAATTAACCTCGCTCTCAGGAGAACTCAAATTATAAAAATAACCTTATTGTTAGAAGACTGAAAATTATAAACATAATAATTATGATATTTATGAATAGTAAAAGAGTTATGCAGGTCTTATGCAAGAATAAAAAATAGGGCATAGTTTTTGTGGCAAATTAGTATTTCTTTTACCACAGAATAAGAAAGAAAGTCTCTACCCTATTGGGTTAACCCTTTATTGAAGATTCATGAGAAAATATGGATGAGAATTACCATGAAAGAGAAGGCAAAGTTGTTTTCAATCAGCAAAAGGAAAAGAATCACTTCCTCTGGCATCTTTTTTGATGGAATATGTGATTTTTTGGTTCAGAGATCTTCAGATAAGTATGTTACCTCTAACTATATAAATCAAACAAGTAGCTGTTTTACAACTGTTATCTCATTATTTGAAGCAGCTGTAAAGTACTTAGCACAGTACCTGGCACATAGTAAGCACTTAATAAAGGATTATTTCTTTCTTCTTCTTCCCTCTTATAGTCTTCCCAACTTGTAGATGAGCACTAAGGTGTTACATTATATGTTTATGATGACATAGTGTGTTAAGAGCACAAATTGAACATGGGCCTTTTTAAAAAATCTATGACTTGCTATCTATTCTGTTTTGCCTAGTGAAGAACAGGCTTAGAGGAGATAGGATGCTGCTACTAAATATTTAAAAGGTTGTCATATGGAAGAAATATTTGGTCCTTTCTGTTTAAACTCAGAGGACAGAATTCAGAGAAATGAATGGAAATTGGAGTGGAGTGGCTTGAGATAAGGAAACACTTTCTAACAACTAAAGCTCTCCCAAAGTAGAAAGTGATGCTTTAGGAAGTAGTGGGTTCCATCTTATTAACGGTCCTAAAATGAATGGTCTCATTCTGAGATATCTCTGAGGTCCCTTTCAATTCTAAGAATCTATCATTAGGGAAGTCACAATTCAATGTAAAGTAACTGTAGAGACTCTGAAAATGGATACCTTTATTGCTCCCTTGCTCCTTCCCTCCCTTGTTCTCTGACTTTCCCTCACTTCTTTTCTTACCTCTTCCTTCACTTTCTGACACATGGTTGTTGGATCAGGTGTCTGGAGTATAGAGTTACCATATCTTCTCTGTGGAGGTTCTTAAAGAGTTAGACCATGATAATGTCTACAATGCTATAACTACACTATGTTGAATATAAATTCATCTTTATTTGATGACTCTCAAGGTACTTCTGACATCCTGCCATGCTCCAAGGAGACCTCACTGCATCATAGATGTGTATATGCTGCTTGTTAGAATGCCAGATAATTGAAAGCTTATCATATATATACTTTAAAGGCACATTATTAATAACTCTAAAAATGATAGTAAATTTCATTTTCCCTCATGTGCTAAGTAGCTCTTAAAATAGCATTAAAAGGAGGAAAGAAAAATAAATTATTCCACTTTGAAATCCTTGAAAGCCCTATAATTACAATCAAGAAATATTAAATTTGACAACCCATGAATTTGTAGAGGATTTTTTTCTTTTACTAGCTAGTATGCCAGATAGGGAAGATTTTTAAAAAATCCTATTGACTTATTTATCAAATATAATAATGTAATGAGGTGGGCAAAGAGCAAGAAGATGTTTATTAGATAATAATTAATATTCTGTTTTGCTATCTTTTTAACACTACATGAAGCAAAAAATAGGAAGAGTCAAGGTGGCACATAAATTAACTCAAAGGCCCCAGAATATGCTAGTCATACTCTAGCATCCTCCATATGTGCACATATGCATATGTACATTCACTGGTTATTATTTAGCATGAGAATTTACTGAGTAGGAAACTATCTTAAATTTGATAATTAAAGAGAAAGAAACTAATTATCAAGAAGAACAGAAGAACCCTGCAATCTATCAGTCTTGATAGTAAGAGTTGAATTCGACTCATGACTGAGTTGAAATAGGGAATCCCAGTAAGGAAACTCCCTCTTCCACTGTAGGCCAACAGTTGCTTTCTAACTTATAGCCTTAGGGAATTTTTATTATAGTTAAACTCTTCCCACAGCATTTCCCTTATATAATAGGATCAAAATCATTTTAAGGAACTCACAGTGGAATCATATAATTAAGCATAATCTCTAGAAGTTTAGAACAACCTGTTTATTTTTTAAATGCTTTTAATTCCCTCAAATGATATGAATTATAGTCCATACAAGTCTGCCTATCCTTTGGAACTCTTGTCCTAGACTCCTTAAAAGTTCTCCCCAGAGTATCCCTGCAATGTTTTAGAGATCTTCCTCCATTTTTCTTGACACTGTGAGAATATCAATGGAACACAGAGCTGTCCATCACTTATACCTTGCCTTTCCAATTTTAAACCATGAAATAGATCATTTCTGAGTCATGACTAATAGATGAATAATCTAGTTTGCTGAATTTAAGGCTTCATTTCTCCCAATAATTTTAGTTTGTCCTTGAAAGCATTTCTCACTTCTTAATTGTTCTTTTTTATCATAGAAATGCTCTAAAATATCTGGATCAAAATGTGATACTGGGAATAATTACTCCATTACTTTAATTATGGAAAACTAAATATGACAGTTTATTATGTCTCCTAGACATTTATCAAATCTTTTGACTTTAGAGCCAGTGATTATTTTACAACATTGTGAATCTCTTTCTTTTTTTTTTCTTTTCCTCCCCCCCATTCAGAAATAAGTCAAAGACCAAGTCATTGCTATTTTTTCTTCTATAGTAACAAAAATAAGTAGTTCCATCCTTGGATCTATCAAACATTAATTCAGCAATTAATTGTTCCTATCATCTTGGCACAAAATGAGTTCCAAACTTGATGTGATGTTTTCATTTTGCTTGCAAAAGGAAGAGCCTTTTCATTGAAAAGTATAGGACAAAAGTCACTAATTTAGAGTTGATACATTAAGAAAGTACCTCACTTCTCTTGATAAATTTGTTCACTTGATTCAGAACAATTATATCCCTGGGAAACAAAAAAAATGGCAGACATGATTGTTGGTCCACTTTCAGTGGTATTGAATATATCACGGGATTTTAAAGAGGTACCATGAGACTGGGAGCTAGGTGCTGCAGTGGACAGAATACTGGGCCTGGAATTAGAAAGACTCATATTTCTGAATTCAAATCTAGCCTCAGACACTTACTGTGTGATTTTGGACAAGTGCCTCAGTTTCCTTATCTGTAAAATGAGCTGCAGAAAAAAATGCAAACCAGTCCAATATCTTGGCCAAGAAAATCCCAAATGTAATCACAAAGACTTGGGCCCAACTGAACGACAACAAAACGATGAGATTAGAGAAGAGCAAAAAATCTGATTTTCAAAGAAAGGAAGAGAACACAGTATGCAAATTATATAGGCCAGTTATCTTGACATCTATTATTGGGAAAATTCCAGAATGAATCATTAAAGAAATGACTGGCAAACACTTAAAAAAGGAAGCAGCAATTACAAGAGTATGGATTCATCAAGTACAATTATATCAGGTTAATCACATTTTACTTATTTTGTTGTGATTACCAACTAATATACCGAGGGATGCTATGGAAAGAGTTCATGTACATTTTAGCAAGGTTTTTATTAAAGTCTTTCATATCAGATTACTGGCTGGCCTCAAAGAACAGTTGTTTTTGGTTCAATGTAGTAGGTTTGCTATGGAACCTATCCAAAATCTACACTGGACCATGTGATGCTAGACATTTTTATTAATGAATGAGGAAAGGAGAAGAGAGAGGGAGACAGAGAATCAAACACACACACACACACAGATAGAGAGACAGGGATACACACACACAGATATAGAGGTTGGGAAAAGAAGGACACAGGAACAGGAAGAGAGAGATTTGGAGATCTGAGTGGACCAAAAGTTCAATATGACTTGGCAGGATGATACAAGGGCTGAAAAAGCTAATGGGACCATAGACCTCATTAAGAGTACCATAATTAGGGGCAGCTAGGTGGTGCAGTGGATAGAGCACCAGCTCTGAAGTCAGGAGGACCTGAGTTCAAATCTGGTCTCAGACACTTAATATTCCCTAGCTGTGTGGCCCTGGGCAAGTCACTTAACCTTAATTGCCTCAGCAAAAAAAAAAAAAAAAAAAAAAAAGTACCATAATTACCCAGCAAAGTGAACTGACTGGTCATACCTCATCTAGAGCACTGGACTTAATTTTTAGTGCCTTGATTTTAGGATTACATTTATAAATTGTGGAGTGTTTAGGGAAGGGTAATTAAGATGCAGAAAGAACTGGAATCCAAGTTATATGAAGATTATTTGTGGATCTGGAGATGTTTAGAAAACGGTGGGGGAATCCTAAACACTGTCTTGAAATATTTGAAAGAGGGGCACATACTGGGAGCATTCAGCTTGTTCTGTTTGGCCTCAAAAAGCAGAATTGGGAGTAATGGGTCAAAGTTGCAAAGAGACCAAATTAGGATAAATGCCTGACAATGTGAGCTGTCTAGACAAACAGGGTAGGCTGGAGAAGGCACTGATTCTACTTTCCTTGGAGGTTTTCAGGTAGGGTTTATACAACAACTTTTCTGATATGGCCTTGCTGAATTTATTTTTGTGTGGGTATGGTTTGTACCAGATGGTTGCTCAGGGCACCCTTCAAATTCTCAGATTCTGTGATATGATAAAACCCAGCTACATCATTCAGAGAACCTGAAACAGTTCATTCAACAGGTAGTTACAGTTAGGTCCCAATACTTGTGAATAATGATATGACCTGAGGAGGTTATATATATTCAAATTTTCACCATTTGAAATTTTAATTATATAAGATATGGTAATTAGTTCTAGCCTAATGGAAATATACAAGATTAATTCAAACAAAACCACCACTTAAGAGGATATTCGTTGTTTTTATAATTAGGGGATAGCTACATTAACCTCCTATTCTGCTATAGGTACTGTGCTGGGCACAGATGAAAAAGACACAATCCTCTCTCTCAGGGAGCTTATATCATATTTAAAGTCCCATTTTAAGCAAATATAATATTCTCAATAGGTTTTTCTGGATTTTAAAAGAAATTTTATTTATCCTTTTGAATAAAAGATGGGTAAAACACCCCCCAGATTTGTTATGTTTCTTTATTATTTTTTTTTTGGCAAATGTCCAAATCAGTATTTCCATCAGGAAAGGAGCAGCCTAACTAGTCAGGCTATCACAGGAGCATGATCCTTATCCTAGTGTCCCTCATTTTAATGATTCTGGTTTCCTATTAGACAAGTTCTCAGAGCCTTGAACACATAAGACCAGTGATGTCTCTAGAATTGGCTCTCCCCAAACAACATGGATGAAATACACAGAGTTCTAATGATCTGACTAAGCTAATGCTATTCCCAGAGAAAGACACATACACTCCCTATAGTTACTTCTATTCTCTAAACCCCAAAGCACTCCCTGATCTTTCATTTGGTAATTGCTCTGCTCCATTCTGGTTTTAAAATGACAGTGAGGTAGCTTTGAAATCACCAGCAGTTTATGGTATTGAGGTTTATTTTAACACCTTGGGGTAATTATTCTAGAGCACAAAAATACAGGACATGCACTAAGGGCTATTTGTGGAGATTGCTAATTATAAATACACATTTTTAAGGCTAAAACTTCCAAACTTTTATGTGTAGAAATTAAAAAGGTTCAAGAGATGTTTTTAATACCTTAATAATTTTATTAATAAGGCCATCATGTTAATAGTAAAAAGATGATTATTTGGCTGAATCTCTTTGTCCAAAAACAATCATGGTAGTCCAGACTCTGGGCTTTTATGTTCTTTTGGAAGAAAAGTGGCAATGAAATCTGATTAATACAATGGGAGGAGGGCTATATTAAAATGAGAGGATGAATGACAAATATAGAAATGTTTAGAAGAATAACATATGTTTAACATATATTGGATTGCTTGCTATCTAAGGCAGGGAGGTGGGAGGAAAAGGTGGGAGAAAAATTTGGAGCACAAGGTTTTGCAAGGGTGAATGTTGAAAACTACCTTTGCATACATTTTAAAAAATAAATACTATTTTTTAAAAATTAGGAAAAAAATAAAATGAGGGGTAATAGTGATATCATGTCACCTTTGGACTGAGAGTCTTATCTCTGTATCCAGACCATACCCATCTTTGGGCAATCTAATCAAAAAATATATCCCCACCATATTTAGAGTAGAAAACAATGGGCACTCCACTCCAAACAAGGTTGAGGTGAGTTATTTCAATCTCATTATTAGTAATATCCTTCAATAAATCAAACTTTTTTTTAAAACAGGATTTTAGAAAAGGGGAAGAACTCTAGATCTCTCAATTATGAGTTTTTAATAATGATTTTTCTCATTTGGAACAAGAAGATTTTGCTATGTAGTAAATTCAATAACCCTAGAAGCCTTGGTATAGAAGATAGAGAGCTAACCTCATTGTCAGGAAAACCTAGCTTTAAATCCCATACCTGATACTTATTACATAATTCTGGCCTAGGTCAGTATTTGACATTTATTATATGACTGGGAAAATCATTTAACATGTCAAGTGGGCTAGATCAGATTTGCCAAACTGAGGAAGCCTTCAGGCAGCATATTGACATAGAAAACCACATGTTAACATTATATATGATGTTGTACTTTTATTTCTTTTTGTTAAATATTTCCCAATGATATTTTAATTTGGGTCTCCACATTTTTGACTAGTGATCAACAATTCTGCTCTGGGCAATTTACTAGGACTAGAAGTTACAGAGAAGCTGCCAACCTGAATTGGTAGGAATTCCTTTATCCAGGAGTTCTCTATAGTAATGAATTTGTAGATCCAGACTCTATTTTTATACCCATTTTTAAACATATGCATAGAATTGGCAGAGACTTTCAAGGTCCCTTCATTTATTCTATCCCTTCATTTTCCTAACCCAGGAGCTTGCTATGAAAGAAACCAAGGATTCGGAACCCTATTTCTCAGTCCTGTATATAAACCACTTGCCATGCCTTTGCTTAGGGATCACACTTTAGCAAACACTTCCATGGGATATAAACACACTGACATGCAGTACTACAAAGAGAAATATGACTAACCATTGCCCAGCTTCTATATACTTTCCTTACTTTTTTATACTCCAACTCTTCTCTTGAGAATTTCGTCATGACACTTTGGGTCTTCCTAAAACCACAATTATATCACTAAGAAATTTCAGATTACTACAATCAAAAATCAACAAGCATTGTTAAGCACTAACTACACGTCAAGTACTCTGGTAAATGTTAGGGAAACAAGGAAAGATAACAATAGCCCCTGCCCTCAGGAGTTTATAATCCAATGCTATGGTGGAAGGAACACTAGCTTGGAGTTGAACAACCTTGTTTGTAATCCTACCTTTCTAATTTATGACATACCTAACCTCATGCAAGCCAGGTAATCCCCCTTGAGCCTCAGTTTCCTCATCTTTAAAATGTATTTGTAAATAGTTTCTGAGGTCCCTTCTAGGTATAAATTTAGGATTCTTTTGTAACCCAAAGGACTGGGGATTTTATGTTTATGTATATCTGTGTCTATATATGTTGTGCCAGTGGCAGTAGGGGAAAGATGGTAAAAATTAACCCAATCTAGTATATTCTATTTGGCCCAATTCCTGGTTGCCAAATTCAATGCTTTTATAAAGGGAAAGTCTAAACAAATGTACTGGAAGTATTAGGATGATTTCTGATTTCTGAGAGATTTAGAAATTGTTCAAAATACAGCAGCTGTGAAATGTCATGCTTGTACAAGGAATAATCATAGCCCAGGGCAATGTTAGAAAGATAAATAACACCTGCAGGTGCTGACCTTAGAGATAGTATCCAGCTTACCACCTTCTTTATTCATTCTTTTTCTTTGCTTTACTTCCAGGGAAACAACAAGATCCTGCTGAAACACTAAGTCAAAAACTCCTTCGAACAAGTTCAAATAAGAGTCTTACAAAGCTTTAAATTAATCTATCCATCCATTTATTCATTCAATTATTTACTTATTTTCTTTATGATTGTTTTCTAAGTGATAGAAATTGTATATTATAGTTCATTCCATGACTCACTTTTTAGAATTCTTTATCTTTTCACCAGGAACTTTGTCCTTGCCTTGGCCCTGAGTCCTGCCTTTTTGATTGAGTTCTTTTCCCAGACTAGCAGTTCATTAGGGATGCCAGCCATGTTCCCTCAATCAAATTCACTTTGACTTCACATCAATAGTTGTGCGCTCACCCTTGTTTTTCATCTCCCCATTATGGATTGTTACCTCACTTCTCCCCCCAAAGTAAGCTCTTTGGGGAGAGACTGTCTTGTTTGTTTATATTTGTATCCTTAGCACTTTACCAAGTGGTGGCATATAGTTAGTGCTCAATACTCTATCTATTTATTTAGCTATCATATATCATCTATTTATCCCTCTATCATCAATCTATTCTCTCTGTCTGTCTGTCTGTGTATTTAACTAGCTATATCTACCACCTGTTTCCATAGACAAGTGTTGTAAACATCTTTCCCAGTTTCAGTTCCCTCATATGTAAATAGAGAAATTATTATTATTAGATATACATACATGTATGCATATACACATATACACATGCAATGTACTAACATTACTGGAGCAGGGATTGGATTAGCTAATGTATGTGAATATCTTGTAATTTTTTTCTAAGTGTTATATGCCAGTTATTACAATTTTCTCTAACATCAGTAACATAGTAAGTTTATTAGAGAGATTATCCTAATAGTTAGGGAGTTACTCTAATGGTTCTAGACAGCCAAAGAAATAAAGATTCTTTTCTTAGGAATTTGTGGAGAACTGCTAAATAGAGGTACTTATTCATTTTAATAATCTGAATACACATTTTTATTTGCTAATATTCATTATATTCTCTTTGTAGCCATATTTGTACAAAAGTTATAACTAGCTCAGGGTGAACAGAGCTCCTCCCCTACCAGATGGAGTGGAGGAAGAGAGGCACCTCTGCTTTCATCTGCAGGTAGGACATGGTTCTTCGTGATGTCCACCATCCTTGCACCTTTCCTGGGCACTATTCCCAGTGGACCAATGTTGCAGCCCTTCTCTCTCAAACTATCACTGCCTTGTCTCAGTTTCTAGGAGAGAAAAGACCAAACTCCCTGGAACTGGGGGGCAGGCAGTTCCCTCCAGCAGCTACTTCCTCTTTGCTATCTTTCCCATCCTCTCTTCCCATTAAAATGATTTAATCCCATTAGCTGTTACAATTAGTCTGGGTTCTGTATATCTGTATTTGCACAAATTACCATCATCTCTGAAAGTATTATAGGATTAAAGGGTACACACATACTCTCTTTAATAGGCTTTTGTTATAATTTTAAACTTGTTGCCCAGACAAAGTATTTGCCAGAAATCAAACTCATACGTCACTTAAATTTCAGTGCACATAATTACAATTTCAAAATACCCATATAAAGCGAATAAATATACCCATCTTGTTCTATATGTAAAAGAAATATGTTTGACTTCCTATAGAATTTTAGCCTAAAATTCAGAACACAGTCATGTGCCTCCTTTCTTCTGGCAGATAACACAGCATGTTTCTATAAAATTAACATTTTAATTGAAAGATCCTGAAATTTTAAATGCTCAATCATAACACTTCAAGTTTCAATAATATGATAAAATAACACAACCATTATTCAGTAAGGTAGATAAAAATCTTGATTATAAGTCAAGTGATATTAATTAATCTCTTAAAACATTAATTAGGAGACAAGTTTAACATGGTTAGGCTGATAATATTTCTAGTCATTAGCTGGAAAATGTTTAATCAATAGAGAAATCATTAAGGACATTTTATCTATAAGTTTCTGTTGTGTACTGTTCATTAAAAAGAGATTAATTATGGTGCTTTACTTCCTTTAACTGAACTAAGTATTGATTATTCAGGTGAGATTTGGTGTTTAGAGATTGGGAACATACTAGCATAGAAGGTAAGCACCTTGCAATTGCTAGGGTTTATCCTTACAAGAAAAATTCACTAAGGGCATGTATGTTTTAGAGATAAATGTCAAATTACATTAGAAAATAAGCAAAAAAGATATATAATATATATTTACAAGTATTTTAGAATAATTCCTCATCTATTTAAAAGTTATTTTTGTAAATACAGTTATCTCTATCTATCATTTATCTATCTATCTAGAGACAACTAGAGGGTGCATAAAATAAAACACTGAGCCTAGAGTCAGCAAAACCTAAATTCAAATCCAGGCTTATATACTTAATATCTGTGTAATCCAAGAAAGTCATTTAACCACTCTGAGCCTCAATTTTCTCATCTATACAATGGCCCTAATAGTACCACCTACCTCACATGGTTGTTATAAAGATAAAATACATAATAATTGTACAATGTTTTACAAACCTTAAAGCACTACATAAATATCAGCTATTGTAATTATATATTCCATGTTAAGCTCTTTTAATTCTGCCTCATCCAAGTTCTATTTATGTATTCCATTCATATGTATAGATTACAATCTAGTCACCCTACTTAATGGAAATTGTACCCACGTCATTTCATAAAACTTCTAATTCAATGAACTGGAAGTTTTTCTGTATGGCTTTTAATACTTTGTGACCATCACATCTATCATCAGACTTTCACTTGGTTTTTGCTCTAAATCCACTCCAAGTTCTTTTATGACTATACATGTTGAGATGATGCCTTTTACTAGCTTCTAATGCAAAAAGTCATTTTTGGAACATATTATAAATCAGATACTATCAACAAGCATCTTTTTGTTGTTCCCTTCAGTCATTTGTATTTATCAGAAAGGATGGATTCTTTGATTCACAAGGCTATAATATCCTGGGAAAATATAATTGTTTAAAAACAAGTCTTTGAAAGCAGGGAGAAGCTTGAGCTTGCTGACAATACTCTGGTTTTCCCAGTGTGGATTACTTGACTGATTTCTCATATTGTCATGTATATTTAAAAAAAACCCTGCAGTTCTCTGAAGCTCATTGAAATGAGCATAATTTCAACTTTCTATAATAGAGGTATCAAACACATAGGGTAGGGGTGGTGCATGAATCACAATCAAATGACATTGGGAAAAATTTAGCCAAATAAATATACAATGGAACATAGATGATAGTAATGATGATTTTCTAAGTCAGTGCAGACTGTGAGATCATTCCTTAGAATTTAGTGATCCCCACTTCTGTAACATTTTGACACCATGAGCATGGGATAATAATTCAATAACTACTAGGATCCCTTTTCCACATACTACATTTATATTTAGTTAACATATTCTATAATATGACAAGTTAACACATTCCACAGTAGGGTAACATGTTCCATATTATATTAACCTATTTAATAATTAGAATGAATACCTTTGGTAAACATACATATCTCTGTCTTATTCTTCTTTTGAGATTGCAAAATCTCAAAATCAGAAGATTTTGAATTTAATTATCTCTTTGATTCATGTCAAAAGAAATTTTGTAGAATGTTAATACACTTTATTGGAGGAACATCTTTAAGCCTGTATTTTATCTTACTAAGTCAAATGTTCTTTGGGACAAATAATAAACACATAATGACCTTGTGTAAGGATCCTACAGAGACTTTTAAATGGCTACAACACAGCACCAAAGTACAGGAAGTACTGGTGTTTACTGACATACACAATAAAGATAGGAATGAAGAATAGATAGGACTGTCTGCTTATCTTCCTTTTGATTTTGCCTCAGATTCATTTATTTATTATTCCAGAGAACATCTTGGGAATTTCTAGCACTAAGTCAGATGATTGTCTGGGACAGAGGGATGTAATATTTGCTCTTGCATAGAGATTAAAAGAAAAAAAAAAACAAGATCATTATTTGGGAGAGAAATTGCTTGACTTTGTTAAGTGGATATGTTAGCTGGCTTTCCAGGGGAGATTTTCTGGTCACTCTACCATAGCTGATATTTCTTGCATGATAATATCTACAAGCATTGTTCTCTACTACTATACTACTACTAGAAAATAGTAGTAGAGAACAATGTTTGAAGATATTATCATGCAAGAAGTTACCATAAAAACTGATGACTATTTGAGCAATGTTATCCAGCCATCACTCTTCATTCAGAAATCACTATGGGATCAGTAGACACCACAAAATTGATAACAAAAGGAGATACTACAATGGTTAGGAATCAGACCCATAAAGAACAGATAATGGGATTACTAGACAACTTTAGTGATCTAGAAACAATGAAAAACAAGCATTATTTCACTTTTTCCTCCTCACAATCAGTTAGATGACATGTCTAGTGTCACACAGCTACTAAGTGTTTGAAGTTGGGTTTGAATTCAGATCCTCCTGACTCCAAAGCCAGTGCTCTGCTACACTACTTAATGTCCCATGTTATTTCCATCATATTATGTCACAAATGATTCCTACATTTTTTGCTTCTTTCTATACATCCTTTGGCCATCAATTTTCCATATTTTGTGGCTCTCATTTATGATACCTTCATAGAATCATCTACAAAAATAACCTTTCTCAGTCTTTGAGATGCCTTGCAATGAATCCATGACTGCTTTTTAAATGGGGTCATTTTGCAAAGACTTTTTTTCTGTATTTCTTCTGACCTGCTAATTATTTGTCTTCCTTTTACTAGATGCCATCTCTACTTAAATATAAAGACACAATTTAGTGAAATGTTGAGAGTTCAACTGGGTGGCTCCATTAATTTCAGTGAGGATAAAAGATTGCTACAGATATGGAAGTAAATTTATTCCACTTTACATCTGTTCTTAGTACCAATTACTAAGAAGGATTTGACTTAGCTGACTCACATATCAATCTTTCTGTTGGCTTATTTTTTCTTCATTGTTGCTTGCTCTTTAGTGAGATAGTATTACTCATGTTTCCATATCCCCTACTCATGATATATTTTTTTAACTTTTTGACTTGCCCAGGGTCATACAGATAGTAAATGTTAAGTAAAATGAGGCTGGATTTGAAGTCAGGCCCTCCTGACTCCAAAACTGGTGCTCTTTCCACTGGACCATTTAGCTGCCCCTACTTATGATGTTTTGCAAATGTGCTCATACTTTAAATTGGTAATGCCTTTGACATCCACAGATCTTGGCCTGCTAAGGCTTTCCTATCATGTTGATTTTTAACAGCAAACAATCTTCTATAAGATGATAATAATCATATTAAATGTTGTTACTTTTATTTCTTTCCAATTTTTCAATCAATAGGTTATTAAAATAACTTGGAATTATGCTTGCATATTGTGCCTCATATTGCTATCCCTTCAAATTATATACGTGTGTGTTTGTTTATTGATATTTCACCTTTGTTCTAACTGACTAATGTCCTAATTGGACAGAGAAATAGTTCTGAACTGATTTCTAGATCATTCATACCCATTTCCTGTCTGTTTAAATATGTTTTATTTTACTTGTGTGATATGTTTTGGAATTTTACATTTCTTGTGCCTTTTAATTATCTTCTTTTGGAGAAATTAGTGACATAAGATTATAAATAAGGTCTTTGGCTTCCTTCATTCTTAATCTCAAACCATATTTTCCAACATATCCCTTCATGCACTGCAATTACCAAGTATCATCATATATGGATTTGGTTGAAAGGATCATTGTAAGTTCCTCTTAGAATCTTTTGATTCTTGGATCAGAGGTTTGGAATTGCAAGTGTTCTTAGAAGCCATTTAGTCTAAACATCAATTTTGCAAATGAAGAAACAGGCCCAGAAAGATCCAATAACATGATTAAACTCATTAAATAAATAAACAACTTAGCTATGATTGGAACCTAAGACCTTTGCTTTTTACTACATTAGACTATTGGCAGATAAATTACAATGAGGTATACAGAAATTTCTTTTTTATGCAATCAAAATGAAGTCCACTAGTTGACAAAATTAAATGTTTCATGAAATGGTACTATTTCTTCACCGAGGGTGAAGTATGAATTCAATCCCACAAAACTATTTCATGTATCTTTTGAAGAATAACTTGGAGTCATTCAACTGAAATTTCCTCCTGTATTCTGATTTGATTTATCATCAAAATACCAAACAAGCATGGATATGAGTTAGTTCCGAGGAGCATATTAACTTGTTCATCTCTGGACATTCATCTCATATTAAGAGTTCAGACTATTAGTTTGGCATTTGAACATAGTAAAACAACTGTATATTTTTGGCTCCTTTTCTCATCAGCAAAAAACTGTCACTATAGAAGCAGAGGTGTCTGTGTGTGTATGTATGTGTAGTGTGTATTAATTTATTTCCACTAAACTACCAGCCTTAAATTTTATAAACATTTAAAATCAATCATGTTTAAATTTTAAAAAGTGAAGGATTACAGTATATTCTGATGATTTCCACATGGATCAAATCATAACTTGCAAAATCGAATGAATCCTTTTGGTAAACAGTATGGATGGATGATATTTTCTCCACTTCTTATTCATTGGAATTATGAAGCCTTGTTCCATTTTTATGACTACAGATTAATAACAAAAATCTTTCTGAAAACAAGACATTAAATATAACCTTTTCATATTCGTGGTAAAAACATTGTCCCCTCAAATGAATATTTGGCTATCCTAGAATTTTCTCTTACTTTCATATCAGAGAGAAACATTCCCATTATATCTTAAATTGGCAGAATGTAAGTCCCTGGAGGGCAGGGACTGCTTTCATTTTTATCTTTGTGCTCCCAGTGCCTAGTACAGAATATGTGTTTAATAAAAGCATGTTGACTTATTGACTGAAAAGAAAAACTAAATATACAGGCTCTGATGTGCTAATACCTGCATATTATAAAGCCTGCATATTGTTAATCTGAAGAGGAAGAAGAGAAAGATTAATCAGTTTGTTTACTTATTTATTTAATAGTTGTTATCATTCGTTCTCAAAGAGGACCAAAACGAGATCACAATTTTGGAATTGTTATAATATGTACATCTGTGGCTGATCAGACCAATATGAGCTCACAATTGTCTGCCATAAGTCAGACACAAATAAGCCATATGAACATTTGGGGTGACTTCTCTAATTCTGCACATTTCATGTTTCATTTGGGCTAATTCAATTCTGCTTTGCTCATAAAGCACAACACCTTCTCTGATGAGGGCATGCCATGCTGGGCAATCATGTATCAGTGTCTTTCAAATCATACAATTAATTCTACAGTTCTCAAGAGATATTCTTGCATTGCTTTTCCTGACAATCTTGTGAGTGCTTGCCCGGTGTGAGTTGTCCATGAAATATATATTTTTAGGAGGGCAACTTTATATTTGACATTCAAACAATGTGGCCAGAATTATTTATTTACTGACTGTCACTAGCTTTGTCTGGAGAATTCTATTGGTCAACTTGATTCAAAGTAAGATTTTGACAATGTTTGAATTCAAGTTATTGCTAATGATATTTGTAATGTAACACATTGAAATACAAGTGGAGAAGAGAAGCAGGGCAGAGTTTCTTAACATTTTTGTGTGATGGACCTTTTTGGCTTCCAGTCTTGAGAAGCCTCTAGAGCCATTCTCAGAATAATGTTTTTAAATACATAAAATGAAATCTAGAGGATCACAAAGCAAACCAATTATATTGAGATTAAAGAACCAGAATATTAGAAAGAAAAACAAAAAAGGAAAGAAGAAAAGAAGGAAGGAAGGAAGGAAAGAAGGAAGAGAGACAAGGAGGGAGGAAGGAAGGTTATAAAAAAAACCTGGGTAGAAGTAAGGAATTTGGGAAGAGAAGACTGGTTTTGCTGCTGTTTTGCTGTATGACCCTAGACAAGTCTGTTTTAAGTTCTTTGTTTCCAGCTTCCTCATCTATATAATAGAGAGTTGGTCTAGTGTGTCTCTAAGATTCATTCCAGATATGAAAATAAAAAGTATTTATCACATGTTGTTTTTGCAGATATCATGTTAACTCATCAAGGAAGGGACTGTTGTTTCATTTTTATGTTTGTGTGCCCAGCACTTATGCAATAAGTATTCAATAAATGCTCATTGATTGATTTTTACAACAAAAATATAATTCTTCCTCATCTGTATTCTTTGCAGATTGTTGTTTTGGCCATTGATAGAGGTAAATGTCTTCCAAAGCTGGGGTTCATTTGTATAAGTTATGTCAAGAGAGAGCTTGGGAAAATGATATGCAACTCATTATAGGTCTTCAAGCTGATGTAAGATGAGGATCTATTCTGGGGTGTGGGTTACACTGAATGGCCTCTGAATCCCCCTCTAATTCTCAAATCTGTCATCTTTGTGGATTATGACAGTGTCTGATATGTCTGAATATCTAAATATTTAAGGGTTCCTACCTTCAAGTCCTCTTGCTTTTTTCTGTCTTCTTACATCTGTAATAACCAAATAAGTCATTCCTCTTTGTTTATCTAGATATCTAATTATCATGAGTCAAAATCCAAAAATCTCACAATGCTTTCAGACAGTTCATTTCTGAACCCTTCATATGATTGTAGGCAGTTGCAGGAACATGACATTTTTTTTCCTGTAGGGAGGAGTGTGCAATAAGTGTGAACCTATAAAGAAGCACCTCTTTTATAATGTACTGTGGGGAAGTATGATCTTTCAATGTCTTAAACACATCAAAACAAACATTATCTTCTCACTTCTCTCTATTGCTAGTATATCTTCTTTCCAGTCAGTTTAACATCCTGCACCCATGTTAAAAAAAACAATCTTTGTAGGCTGCTATGCATTACCCTCCCCTGCAAATCCCTCCACTAGTTTCCCTATTACTGTGTGCATCTAATTGAAATATTTATCCCCCCCATCACTTCACTAACTCAAATCAACTCTACTCACCCACACACATTGTTTATTTCTACCTCCTACTTTCAGCATTCTGCCTTCTTACTCTTTAACCCTTAGGTCTGGTGCAATTTCTATTTCAACTTTTTTTAATCTACCTTATATCTCCTCTAATGGTGAATTGGAAGCTCAGTTCACAGCTTATTTAGATTACTTTGTGAAGAATGAGGCATAGTGGAAAGAACACTAGATTTGGAATCAGAGGGCCTTCATTTAAATCTCACATCTATTTCTTGTTTGGTGAGGTACTGGAAAGTAGTTATTTTCCTTCTCTGTTACTCAGTTTCTTTGACTGTCAAGTGAGAGGATGATCTAGATCATCTCTAAGGCTTCTATAATTCTATAATGAATTAATGTGAGATATCTTAATAGATTGACCTTCATCTTAAATTTTCCTATAACTTCATTCATTGAATTCTGTTTTAAAAGATATCTTTACTTCCTCCTTTATATAGGCAAATAAATAGAAACTATAGTTTTGATCTTATCTCCTCTTTCTTTTTATGGGATCTTAGTTCCTCTCTTTTGAATTTCCATTTTTTTCTATCCTCCTCAATGACTCTTATGTTCCTCCTATATGTATATATTCCTCTAGGTATTTTTTTCTAATTCCCTTTAGTTTACAAATATTCAAAAGTCTCCCTGTCCTAAAGGATATCTCTCTTAATTATGGTATCTCATCTTTTTTGTTCCTTATGTGATTATACTTTCAGAAAAGATAACTGGTATCCTCTTCCTCTACTTCCTCATCTTTTACTTAAATCCCCAATTTTCTAAGCTGGTTTTCATCCCATTCGTACTGAAATCATTTTCTCACAAATCATCAAAGACCTAATCACCAGAATCCATTGACTTTGATTCTTTTTCTTCTCTATTCTTCTCTTTCTTGGTCTCTCTGCAGCATTACATAATGCTGCTCATCACTGCCCCCTTTCTTTAAATTCACTATAACTATGGCTCTTATACTGTGATTCCTCTTTATCTATTACAATTCTGTCTTCCTCACTAATTCCTTTCTCTTCTCTGTTACCATTACCTAAGGCTCTCTTCTAGTTTTTGCTCATCTTCCTTTGCCCTCAGAGAGCTTCAATAATGATTTTGATGCAGATGGCTCCCAAATCTACAGCTCTAGCCAAAAATCTCTCTTCTCTATTCCAGACCTAGATCTCTAACTATTGATCAGACCTCTCCACTTGGATTCCTACTAGTGCTTCAAGTTGAACATGTCCCAAATCAGTCACTTTCTACTTTATCAAATCATGTTTCTCTTTCTAGTCCTTTTTATCTTTCAAAATGACAGTGTCATGCTCTTGATCTCCCATACTCCTTACCTAAGCCACCATCTCCCTTATTTGACCAGCTGCTAGGACCTGATAATGCTACTACTCTTTTAGGTCCTTATGATCTCATACTTATACTATTAGGGGTAGCTTCTAAATAAGCTCCTCATCTTCTGGTCTGTTTCCCCACCCTATCCACTTAATGCACAATAAAAAAACCCTCTTGAGTTCACCCAAAGTCCTTTTTGCTATTTGTCCCATAAGACACTTGTTCTTCATTTTTGCATTGGTTCTCTCCTATGCTTGGAAAGCACTTTCTCCTTATACCTAATTTCCAGAATCCTTAAATTCTTTGAAAGATTAGATCTAAGAATATTACATACATGAAGCCCTTTTGGATTCCACCATTCCCTGTCTGCTAGTTCTTTCTCCCACTAAAATGATCTTGTGATTTTTTTATATGTATTCTATTGGTGGTGGTATATCCAGCTCTTTGTGACTCCATTTGAGGTTGTCTTGGCAAAGGCACTAGAGTGGTTTGCCATTTCCTCCTCCAACTCATTTTACAACTGAGAAATATGAGGTAAATAGGGTCAAATGATTTTCCTAGGATCACACAACTAAGTACCAGAGACTAGATTTGTACTAAGATTTTCTGATTCCAGGTCCAGCACTCTATCCACTGTGCCACCTAATTGCCCCTATATGCTGCATATGCATATATGTGTATAATCTGTTATACTGATAGAATACAAGATCCTTGAAGGCAGTGACTTTTGTTACTGCATCCCAAATGCTTGCTATGTATGAGGTAATTAATAGATGCCTGTTGGTTAACTGACAGGTTACTCACTGCTTCTTAAAATTCTTCAATGGGAACTTTTTCACTACAAAGTCCAAAATTCTTGGGACTTCAATTCATATGTGATAAGCCTTGGCCTCTGTCTAGTCACAAATTCCATAAACTACCTTTAAGAAAGCTGCCATTGTTCAAAATGTATGATCTTTGTTGAATTGAAGTATCTATAGCAGATACTCAATACATTTTCAATAAGCTTAATGATTCAACATCAATTTTTCCTAGTTATAAGTCTGTAAGACTTGAGTGTTTTCTGAACCTTCTAGAAATAAATAATAATAGGAATAAGAATAGTAACTATTACTAATAATAACAAAATATTTTCTTTTGTATTGCATTACAGCCATGTCTATTTCCCCACATTCCCCAACTTAAGGAGAAATCAGATTATTCTAATGTGCATTCTAATTACAAATTCCAGCTATAGTGATTTAAATTTGAAATGTAAGCTATCATTTTCCTTATAAAGTAATTCACTGGTGCTACTAGAAAATAAACTTGCAAATGGCAGGTGATACATCAGAATGTTCAGCAAGAGCCAAATAGAGACAAAAAAGTACAATAATCTTGCATCAGGTCCTACAATCTAGGACTCATATTTTTCTTTTTGGTTTCCAAATTTAGAAAAATTTCCATCTTTAAGTTTCTTACCTTGTGCAAAAAAAGTTCTATTGTTTCATATTTCATGAGTACCAGCTCCTGGCCCATATTCTATTTACAGGAACACATAAGTCGCAGAATAAGATCTTTCCCAACTGTTCTGCCAAAACTAAAATCTCTTCCTCCTGCTCGCCTACCAACTTTTCAGATTTAAAGTCATTATTTTTCAGTGGCATTATAAGCCTCTGGGACACATTTTTAAACTAACTTTTTCATCTATTAAACAAGTCAATATCTCTCCCCACCAAGTAATAAATGACCAACCAATAATAACTACATTTCTCCTGAGTCATTCCCTTAAATTAGAATGGTATTGAATACTTTCAGAAACTCATATACATATCTGAGTCTCACTGTATAATTATTATTTGCAATACATTAGGGAAAATGCCTGTATTTCAACTAAGTCTATAGGGTAAAAGAAATGGTGTATGTTAATGTGAATCTTTTATTTTAAAATATTTGAGAAATATATTCCAACCAAGAATTATGTTAAGAGGACACTGTCATTGGGCAGCATTGATCTCCTGTGGGTAATATTTTACACATTTGTCTGACTGTACAGGAAAAAAGAGTAAGCCCTTTTAAGCATAAAGTAAAGTTGATGTTGTTAAGGTCAGTCTCAGGTTATTCAATTATAAAAACAATCATATTATTTTGAAATGTCTTAAGTTATTATCATTCATCAGTACATACTTTATTTTAGAGAAATGAAAGCTGGCTCCATGTCAATTCACTGATGCTTCAATACATTCTTTTTGTGTTTCCAGGATGATTTTTCTTAGACCTGGGGATAATCTGAATAACAGAATTTCAAAACTGAGAGGGACTTCAGTTGCCATCTAGTCCAACTTATGCCTGAAAAAATTTGCAGCAGCAAAATACTTGACAAATAATCATCAATATTCTGCTTGAAGATTTGCTTGAAGATCTAGATGGTGAATCTAATGATGGTGAACTCACTATCTGCCAAAGTGGATCATTCCATATTTGAACAGCTCTAGTTGTTAGGAAGTTCTTTTACACTCTAAAATCAAATTTGAATTTGACCCTTTTAAACTTTCACCATTTGTTCTCAGTTCCTTCTTTTGAATCCCATTATGACAAGGGATTTTTCTGCTCTATAATGGCCCTTCAGATACTGGTTGATCTCTATCATATCCCCTCTGATTCTTTTCTTTTTCAGTCCAAATATCCCCAGTTTCTTCCATCAGTCTTCATATAGCTTCAACTCAAAGTCTGGCCTGGTTTCCTAGTCCTTCTATAGCTTTTGAATTTCTCCTTTCCTAAAATATATTCCCTATTTTCTTCCAAGTAAAATTCAGTCTTCTCTAATACTCAGAACCTTCCAGTATCAGGGATTTACCCTTTCTTTACCTCAACTGCTTTGTTTCTGTTGTTTTTTTTTTCATCAGAATGGACTATTCTGTGCCACACAACTCTATGTCCTTCATATGTTTCTTCATCTGAAAAATGAGACTACAATAGCATTTACCTTGCAGGTATTTTTGAGGATCAAATGAGATAGCATACAAAGCATTTTGAAAACTTTAAAGTGCTATATAAATAACATCATCCTTCTTATTCTCGGGGGTCAAGAGCTTCTCCATTCCAGTGACCTTGTATTTATATTTTTTTCATTTACTTAACTGTGTTCACATATTTCCCCCCCCCACCATGTAGAATGTAAACTTCTTGAAGCAGAGAGTTTCTTTTTATCACTGTCTCACCAGTACCTGGCACAGTATGCCATACATAGGAGGAACACAACAGAAAATTTGCTGAATCAATGAATGAATGGGGTTTGTTGGTTTCAATCACATATATACAATGGCATGGTCAGACTAGAAGAGCTCTGAGCTCCCTTAGAGCTTTAGCACTCTGTCATTCTCAAACTGTGCTTTCTCTGCCGCCTGGGATGTACACAAATAAGAGGTAGCTTCAGACGATGCTACTGCCATTCAGGGACAAACTTTCACCTATATCTAGGTCATTCCATAGACAATCCTAAATTAAAAACATACATTAACCAGACAGTACTGAGTTAGCAGTTTCAAAAATCCCAAAATGATGCAGCAGATTCTGAAAATGCCAAACAGGGACTCTGACCAAGTTTCCTGCTTTTGTTGTGCTTATCAGAGAAAAATGACTTGCTTCAAGTCTGAGCCATTGACATGAAAACTAAACAGATGTCACATGCATTTGTAATTCATGTTTATTAATAAAGCAGGCAGTATCTGCCAATTAAACTAGGAAGAAAGAATTGTCACCATTTGGAGAATGGTAGAGTTGAAAAAGACTATAGATCACAGTCCAGTTTGGCCACTTATTACTATGAGAGTAATTTATGTCACACTTCTGAGCCTTAGCTTTCTCACCAGTACACTGAAGACATCATATTGGATAATCTCTAAGGTTCACCGAAAATCCTTTATATTCTTGTCTGATTTAAGTCATGGGGTTCTAGGAAGACCAAAAGATCTTGGAAAGAAAGTGGTTCTGAAGTTAAAGAAACACTGAACCCAATAAAAAGGTAAAACCGAGGGCAGCTAGGTGGTGCAGTGGATAGAGCACCAGCCCTGAAGTCAGGAGGACCTGGGTTCAAATCTGGTCTCAGACATTTAACATTCCCTAGCCGTGTGACTCTGGGCAAGTCACTTAACCTCATTGCCTCAGCAAAAAAAAAAAAAAAAAAAAAAAAAAAAAAAAGGTAAAACCATCAGGAGAAAATCTTAATGCAAAAAGGGGAAATATAGAAGATAAAATATAATAATAAAATATAACTATGAAAAATTGACCAGTGAAGTATGTGGAAATTATTGATTTCTTTGGTGATGAGGAAGAATGGTGAATATGTAAGGACCTTTACCAACAATCACAGTGGTGATAGAGAATCTTTATTCATTTGTAGTAGCTGATATTACATATCTATAGAGAGATGTCTTCTATCTGTAGACATCTTTTAAAATTTACTTATTTTTAATATTCATTTAATTATTTTGAGTTCTGAATTCTCTCCCTCCTACCACTCCCCCATTATTAAGAAGGCAAGAAATGTGATATTAAATTATATATATATGAAGTTATAGAAAAAACATTTCCATATTAGTTATATTGCATCCCCCCAAAAGCAAAAAAAAAAGAGAAAATTAGAATTTAATTTGCATTCAGATTCCAGTTATTACTCTGGAAGTGGATAGTATTTCTTCCATCATAAGTCCTTCAGAGTTCTTTTGCATCATTGTATTAATCAGAATAGCTGCCATTCACAGTTGATTATCAGAAAATATTGTTGCCAAATATAGTGTTTTCCTGGTTCTGCTTTCTTCACTTTGCATCAGTTCATGTAGGTCTTTCCAGGTTTTCTAAAACTGTCCTGATCATAATTTTTTTATAGCACAATAGTGTTTCATCATAAGCACAACTTTTTCAGCCATTCCCCAATTGATAGGCATCATTCAAATTTCTAATTTTTGGTATAATAAAAATAGGTGCAAAAATGTTTTTACATCCACAGATGCTTTTTTTCTTTTTCTTGGATCTCTTTGGGATGTAGACCTAGTTATGGGTATCACTGGAGCAAAGCATGTACATAGTTTTATAGCCCTTTGGGTTACCATATTGCTCTCCAAAGTGATTGGATCAACAGTGGAGTAGTGTCCCAATTTTCCCACAACCTTCTGACATTTTTTTATTGTAATAATTATTTTAAATATAGATTGCTTTATGGATCATGGATTTATGGAGAGAAAAATTAGAGCAAAAGGGAAAATTTGAGGGAGAGATAAAAAAAAACAGAAAAAAGAAGTGAACATAGCATATGTTGATTTACATTCAGTCTCCTTAGTTCTTTATCTGGATGCAGATGCCATCTTCTGTCCATTGCTTTGGATTGGATTGCTTTGGATCACTGAACTACTGAGAAGAACAAGTCTTTCATAGTTGATCACTGCATATTTTTACTGTTATTGTGTATAATGTATTCCTAGTTCTGCTTGTCACTCAGCATCAGTTCATATAAATCTTTCCAGGCTTTTCTATAATCATATTGTTCATTGTTTTTTATAGAACAATAGTATTCCATTACCTTCATACACCACAACTTGTTCAGCCATTCCCTAATTGATGGGCATCCACTCATTTTTCAGTTCTTTGCTACCATAAAAAAGCTGCTATACTTTTGCAGGGTCCTTTCCCTTCCTTTATGCTTTTCTTGGAATATAGACCCAGTAATGGCACTGCTGGGCTAAAGGTTATGCACAGTTCCATATTGCTCTTTTAAATTTAAAAATTTAGATACAATTTTCATTTTTATTATATTGGCACAGTTTACACATGAGCAATTAATACTTCTTTTTTAGGTTCATCTTTTTATGATTCTCTTGAGTCTTGTGTTTAAATGGCAAATTTTCCAGTCCAACTCTGGTATTTCATCAGGAATGTTTGAATGTCCTCTATTTCATTAAACATCCATTCTCCCTCCAAAAAGATTATACTCAGTTTTTATGGGTAAGCTATTCATGGCTGCAATTCTAGTTCCTTTGATTCTGGAATGTCATGCTTCAAGCTATTCTTCCTTTAATATGAAAACTGCTAAATCTTTTCTGATCCCGATTATGGCTCCATGATATTCAAATCTATTTCTTTACACTATTTTCTCCTTGACCTGAGATCTCTGTAATTTTTCTATAATATTCATGGAAGTTTTCATTTGGAGATCTTTTTTAGGAGGTGATCAGTGGATTTTTTCAATCTCTATTTTGTCCACTGGTTCTAGGATATCAGGGCAGTTTTCCTTAATAATTTCTTTAAAAAAGAGATGTCTATGCTCCTTTTTTATCATGGTTTTTAGGTAGTACAATAATTATTATCTTGCTTCAATCTATTTTCTAGACTTTCTGATGAAATGTTTTACTTTTTCTTCTATTTTTTGTTCTTTTTAACTTTGCTTTATTATCATTTCTTGTCTCATGGAGTTATAAGCTTCCACTTGCCCAATTATAATTTTTTAAGGAATTAATTTCTCCTGTGAGCTTTTATACATCTTTTCCCAGATGATTAGTTATACTTTTTAAGGAGTTCTTTTCTTCAATAGCTCATTGCCTCTCTTTTACCATTTGGTCAATTCTGTTTTTAAAGTTGTATTTTCTTCAGTATTGTTTTGTGGTTTTTTTTTTTTTGCCAAGCTGTGCATTCTCTTCATAATTTTCTTCCATCATTCTCATTACTTTTTCTGTTCTAGACTATTGCTTGATTTTTAACTTTATGCTAAAATCGGCCTCTCCTCCTGGGTTGGAGAAGGCAGTCTCAAACTTCAGGTTTTTCTTGCTGCTCTTTTCAGAGCTAGAGACCTGTAAGTTTTAGTGCTTACAAGGTAGTATGATCAAATGTGTGGTCACTGTTCTCCAGAAAGGGACTTGGTTTCCCTGCAGTCACAATTCTCTTGTTCCTTTCAGCTTTGGAACTGAGACTAGGACCCATGCTTCTTTGTAAATGACAATAAGCACTTTTCCCTACCCTAAAACTGTGACCAGAACCCCTGCTCTCCTGTAGCTTCAAGAACTCATTCTCCTCTTCACCCTGGAATGTTGGCTCAGAACTGTATATAAGCAATGCAACAGGATCCTATACGTAGTGCCAGCAAAGGGTCCCCATCTAATCTCTTTCTGCCTACTTGTCAGATTCACTTACCATCTCTGGGTTGAGAGTTACTGATGTTACTGCTGTTACAGCTGCCTCCAAGGCCTGCTGCTGGTGTTGTCATGGCATGTGCTACATGCTTGACCAACCCCCACCTTGGTATCAGAGACCCTTTATGCTAATCTCCTAAATTGTCTTGGAATGGAAAAGTATCTCACCTTGATCTTTTAGTTCTGGCATTCCAAAATTTGATTTGAAGTATTATTTTAAGGTTGTCAGGTAATATTGGGTGAATTTGGTTGATTTGATGTTGCTATGCTACCAGCTTTAATTTATAAGAGTCTGTCCAAATGCATGCTGATATCAAGGAAATTAACACTCTTTATTCACCTGATCTTTCCTGTGTGGATGGTATAGGCAAGATTTTTCGAATAATTACAGATATTTTTATATTAGACACTTAACACTTCTTAGATGTGTGTCCCTGGGTAAGTCACTTAACCTCAATTGCCTCAGCAAAAAAAAAAAAAAAAAAAAAAAAAAAAGAATTACAGATATTTTTAAGTGCAACATTTTAGGGTTAACTGCAATCAGCAAAGAGTTTGAATATAAGGATATAAGTAGATTCTTTTAGAGTTGAATTTCTAAACCCAACTCATTTTCTAATTTACCATGCTGCCTTTGAGCTTAACCAGTTCCTATCTTCAACTTCAATGCTCTATCTACTATGCAACATTGAATCAGATAAAAATAAATGTGAAAAAGTTTTGGAAAATATTACAAACACAATATAGTATATTGCTCTTACTCTAGTGAGACTATATTGATAAGGATGAAAAAGGAATATCATAATTATTAATTTACTTAACTCTGAACTATATCATGCACCAACTTTACCACCATAAATTTCTCCCACAAAACCAGAAATGTATTTTCCTGATTTGGGGCTTTATGTTGTTTCCCCTTAAAACCTATTTACACTCGAAAGTATTGATTCAATAACACTGACTGGCAGCGGCCATTCAAATAATACTACATGGAATTTTTGGTCCTGTTGGTATGTGATACAAATCTGGGAGTGCCCCGTTCTATATAGGATATTTGGTTACCTTTATTTAGGATGATATTTTTAGCAATAGTACTTAAATGTAAGTATTTTTCAATTAAGGGGTATCTTTTAATATGAATTTTAAATTCTCTTTCTAGAAATAGTTGTAAACAAACCTCAAACGCAGTAGCGATGATGGCTACTTTAAAAAGAACTTTTTATTGGTCAAGCAAGAACTTTTTGTAATGTGAAACAATTATGCCTACATTTTTTTTGTGTGAGACAAAATATTCTTCTATAGAATTTTCTTATCCTGTGAAAAAAATTACACTTTACACACACATTGTAAATATTTAATTTTTTTTCCTGAGGCAATTAGGGTTAAGTGACTTGCCCAGGGTCACATAGCTAAGGACTTGTTAAGTGTCTGAGACCAGATTTGAACTCAGGTCCTTCTAACTTCAGGGCTGGTGCTCTATCCACTGCACCATCTAGCTGCCCCTAAATATTTAATTTTTAAAAAAAAATCTAATGGAGTAGCTGTGTGCTCAGTATCTTAATAATTAAATCATTAGTGATTGGAGAAGCAAGGATGATCTCTGGACAAGGATCTGGAGTCTGTGTCTACATGATTTATAGTATTTAACACAGTGCCCAGTGCACAGTAGGTGTTTAATAAATATTTGATCATTGATTGAAT